>JAVGWX010000008.1:23932681-24112681 GCA_036924085.1 Ariolimax columbianus
AACAAGAAGGCGAAGGAGATGAAGAAAAAGAAGAAAAATACATCCAAATAGACTATTTTACTTATCCTCTGCCAATTGGGGTGAATGGTTGCATTATAATAACACTTATAGGTCTAAAGCATTGTGTCTCAAGAAAGAAGGGCACAGATCAACCAGCTTGAGAACCGTCGGTTTAAATAGTGATACGTCATTGGCTGTCTAGATGGGAACAAGAACTGAGCGTTTAGTGGAAGAGGAAGGGGAGATAAGTCGAATGGTTGAGTATGGTTTCGGTTATTGCCCATTTACCTCTTTATTCAGTAGGGACACAGAAGATGAAGATAGACACTGCTATCAAGGTTGAAGTGTTGGACACTATAGTGAAATAAGTCTGAAGTTTTCTCAGGTTGGGTTGACACGTTCTCTTTATCACTGTCATTTCTTCCCGAACGGGAAATCAGGTACGCATATACAACTTGGCAGACGGGAGAGTGTCGAAACTGGGATTTTGACCCGATACCTTTGCCGGGAACAGGTAGGGCTCTAGCCATTGTCCTACTCTGATGATCTGTACGAACACGCACAGTTCCAAATTAACTAAAGAAATGTCACTATTAGATATTAGAAAATATTTGTTTAGTCAGAGAGTGGTGAATGCTTGGAATGCATTGCCACATATCGTAAAGAAGGCAGGGGCAGTTAATGCATTTAAGAATAGATTGGAAGCGCATAGCTTTTATAGCAAGAAAATGAAAATGAAAATGATTGTTTACAGACTCTGCAGAGTCTTCTAAACCAGTATAAAGACATTATGTTAATTTAACGTTAAGTTCGATCTAATGTATAGATTCGAGTACATGTCATTTTTATCTGTTCTATTTTTGATTGTTTGGAATTGTTAATTCTTCTCTGCGTTGCTATTTGCCATCGACAAAGTCTTTTAGTTGTATCGTGAGTTGAATTGTTGCTGTTTTTTTTAATTTTTTTTTTATTTTATGCGTAACCAAGTTGAATGGAAACGTGCGTCGTTATGGAGATATGTATAAATCTCTATTACACGGTTGTCCAAGCCGCGACCCTCGAGACAATTTTATGTGGCCGCTAGAGGTCTCACGACTTGTGTTAATATATACAAAGTCATTATTTCTTTCAATCAGTTGTTGGGAGGAAGGAATGGGGTGGGGGCGGGGGGGGGGGGGGTCTAAGGTTCAATACAACTGAACATAATTGAACTGCTGCATAGCACGAAAAAAGTAAGATGGCCGCGTCTTAATGGCTGTGCTCTCGACTCGCTCCGATGTTTGTGTCGTTTTCCGATGTTTAGTGGTTCCTGTTCGAATTATAATTCACAACTCATTCACCAGGTGGTATCAGGGATTTTATTCTGTGGAATTGATGTGCTTTCTATCGGTTATCATGTTCGTTGGGCTGCATTTTTATGTCTGGCTTAATCCACGGGAGACCAGTCTAGGATGCAGTTCGGCGTTCCTCTTAACTGTACCCCAGAATTAAGTCCATGTTATCACCTCTCAGGGACCTTCCTGTTCGAACTGAATCCGCCTTCCTCCTGCCAACCTTTCACTCCGCTGGAGGTTACGCGATACCTCTCCCAACCTCATATTCTCAGCGCAGCAAGTCACGCTGACCAAAAGATGGACACAATCTAGAAGCCTCGGTGGTGGAACACGGAAAAACAGGGAGTTTGACAAGGATAGACATAGAAAGCCTGACACAAACATTAGTCTAACACACTCCTCACAGCCCTCATCTCAAGACAGCGGAGTACTCGACTCCTTCTGGGGAGTCTTTAGGGATTTGTGTAGACACGCTACTCAAGAATCAGCCTGGGCAATTGGACATGGTAATGTTTGATCGACGCAACGGACATTTGACGCCTACGAGAACATTATTATTGTAGCACAGTTCGTTGGAACAAACAGAATGATACACCAATAATTGACTTTTGAGTACATGCGTTTCTTCTGAATGTCAGCACATGTCTAAATGTTGTCTATCCACTTGTGTTGCTAGACGACGTTGGGAGGTGTAGGTTTCTGTCGTGTGCGAGATTAGTCGCCGATGTTGTTGTCATTATGTGTTTCTTCAGTGTCTCAGCAACACCATCCGTCCATCGTTTACGTGGTCTGCCTCTTGCTCTGCAACCCTGATGTATGATATTGTGGATAAGAGCAACTGATAGCTTTGGTTACATTTTTGTCAGGTGTCCAAAACATTTTATTCTCTGTCCTTCCGTGTATTCCAGGTACGATGTTGCACCCACCGTTTGTCTGTTAATTTTGTTTCTTATTCTATCCAGATTTGGGACCTCGACAGCCTTTCTCTAACACCTCATTTCGCATACGGTGACCGTGTAGGCTAGTGGTTAAGTGACACGGCTCACAACTCCTAGGTGCCGGGTTCGCTCCTCATCACAGCACCGACCGTTACCCCAGGAAGCATATCCTTACATAAAATGCATGCTGAAGTCAGATGCACTGGACCGACCGACGAAGAAACATAGTGCAACGCACAACGTCTTGAGAAATCCAAAAATAAGTTGAATACAACAAACAAACAAACAAAAATGTTGCATGCAGTGATTTGTCTTTCTTGTGCCTTAGTGACAGACCATGGCTGAAACTGGTAGCATAGAGTTGGTATCAAAGTACTATTCATCATATGTTTCTTTGTCTCTATTGGAATGTGTTTGTGTTTTAGTAATAGTGAAAGCTGGAAGGAAACGGCATTAGCTTTCTAAATGTTGTCTCTTCTTCTTCTGTGTTCGTTCTCAATCTCCCGCTACCAAGCCCTGAACAGAGCTTTGTAAGTAACAGGATGTAGTCCGGATAACGGAATGCGTTGTGTCGCTAGTTTACAGCCTGACTGCGATATTTGCACCTTTCGGTACGACACATCCGTCTTCGGGAGAACCAAATGTTGTAAATGCCACTAATGACCATATTTGGAGGCACATGTATGTGTAGATGGATACTCTCCGATTACCAACATCAAGTTTAAGAAACGAAACTCTCTGATTAAATCAAATTTAGAAAATAGAAAAGGGCGACTCAGGTCAAGACGGAACATCTCAATAACAACATTCTGATCATACCGTTATCGATGTTAGAATTGTGCCCGTTGTTGTTATTTGTTTTCTTTGTTTCGAATGCCAACAATGAGTAGGTTTACTCTTTTGTGCGTCCTGAATAGGACGATAAGTAGCGGGTTGCAATAGCTTTCGTCTCATTCCGAGCGTGCTGATGAAGGGGGACTGGGGTCTTGAGCGCTAATTTGTTGATGGTAGGTTTTAACTTTTTCTCCATCTCCTTGTTCTTCTTTTTCTGCTGCTTTTTCTTCTTCTTCTTCTTCTTCTTCTTCTTCTTCTTCTTCTTCTTCTTCTTCTTCTTCATCTTCATCTTCTTCTTATTCTTCTTCTTCTTCTTCTTCTTCTTCTACTACTACTTCGGTGTTCCTCTTGAAATTGACGTGTGTCGTAGTTTACAGCCCGTTTATATTCGCAATAATTCCCCCGTTTACTCCAAGGGGAAACAACTATTCTTAATGCACTTAGTCTCCTTACAGGACGTCTGTATTCACCTGTTATTGCTATTAAACAAATCCTGCTTTTACAGTGGCCGACGATAATAATATTTTTAAAAAAAATAAGATTTCTTAACAAAATCTGGCAAGATAAACGGTTAACACTATGCACGAAAATCAGATTAATGCGTACATTGGTCCTGTCAATATTCCTCTATGTGTGTTAGACATGGACAGTTACAGCTGACCTTCAACGAAGGATACAAGCATTGGAGATTAGATGTTTCCAACGACTTTTAAACGTCACGTACAAAGATCGAGTTATAAATGAGGAAACACGAGATAGAATTACAACAGCAATAGGGCCTTTCGAAGACCTCTTGGCAACTGTCAAAAAAAAGGAAACTCACTTGGTACGGTGACATATCGAGATCAAATGGTCTTGCAAATACGATCCTCCACAGAAAGGTGCAAGGCAGACGACGAAGAGGTCGGCCCAAAAAGAAATGGGAGGACAACATAAAAGAATGGACCAATCTCCGACCAGAAGAGTCACAGGCAGCGGCATCTGACAGAGAGGGGTGGCGTGGGATTGCGAGGATGTCTTCATTTGTGCCCCAACGACCTCACCGGTTACGGGATGACCTGACCTGACCTGATAAGATGAGGTGTCTTAATACATCCCTCTTTAGTCGTATATAACGACATGCTTGGAAGGTAACAGTGGTCCCATTCTTGTCACCCGGGTATCACTAGGAGGAATTAATCTCAAGGTGAAACGTAATATCCCACAATTTAGATCACCTGTACGCTTTCATATGACTGCTTTTTTGTTTTACTTTACGATTTTAGCAATTCAATGTTCACTAGAATTATGTTCACAATATCGTATAGCATTTAGACCCAGTGGTCTCGAGGTAAGGTGTTCGCCTCGGGTGCTGGAGATGGCGAATTCAAATCAGGGTGGAGATGGGATTTTTTCACGTAAATCATCCGGTAAATATTTCCCCTGATCTGTTAGTAGTGAGATAAGATACCCGTGTGCGATAGCGCGCACGTTAAAAATACGTTAACAGTTAGAAATCCCCAAAAAATGGCCTTACGGCCTTTCAAGTTAAAAATCTACTCAAATTGATATAAGGATATTCGCCCCACAGAGAATATGTCGCAAAAAGGGTGCTGTCTGGCGATAACTTCAGGCCTTGGTTATGTGGTTAGCGGAGCCGCTTAGATGGCGCATGACAGGCTGCGGGTCTAACTTGCTCAAATTTACGCTTTCACCTCCACCAGTCTCAAAATAGGCGATTGATCATATACTCCAGGAGCTAACAGAAGCTAGGATTGACATGGCAAGTCACCAGTGGATCTTCACCTGCCAAAAAAATATGAAACAATGGAGGGCACACCTCCCCAGGACGTCTACCGACATAAGCGGACTGAAGATAGATATATAGTTATCAAGTATGATCATGTGACGTATGCATGTGACGTAGGTCATACGGAAAAAGGGAGTCAATATAAATTGGCCATAAAATAGTTATTAGTTGCAATGAAAGTTTGTTAATTTATACTTTTTCTCTTCTTCTTGAATTGCTCTCGTTCGTGATTGTGTTTGTTTTATGAAAAATGAAATAATTGTGGCCGTCTGCTTCAAAATGGCGTTCCCATTAGAAGAAAGACGATGAGTTTGTTTTTTATAAACGCGAGACTCCTGCTTTTATATATTCAACAATTTGATCACCTAACAATCCCGACCAGCGTCTTGTTGACTATACTTCTTCTTCTTCTTCATCGTACGCTGTTTACAGCGATATTTACGTTGCACTGTTTTATTTTGTTAAGCCTGTGGCTCAGTGCATCCGATTTCAACAGGCGTTTCTGTAGGGATGCCCTTCTTAGCCTGTGGCTGTCCCCAGCCTATCTGCAAGGCAGCAGTTGTTTTTGGTCAGAGTTGTCTCTCTTAGGGCAGTTCTCTTGCAGGACTAACCAGTCTTCCCCACTCGTGTCTATAGGGTTTGGCAATGATATGATATGATGGACTATGTACTAGTTTGTACTATCCCGGAAGAGAGGCAGTCCATTGTGACTGTTCTCTCAGGATCGTCACGTCCTGCCAGAAACGTAGCATATGCATGTGAGTGAGGTATCTCTTTTCTCTCTTTATTTTCTCGGCTCATCTGCAGTGATGGTACGCCTAGCATTCCCCGCCACCTGGGACGTTGTCACAATAGAGCAGAGGTGCAATGTCTACTGGACTGCATCTCTACTGCGTCCATTGGGATGGCTGATAGCAGACAGAGGTAAAGAGCGATGCAGGAGTGCATTTGGCCAGGTGCATTTCTGCGGCTCGACTGGGTTCGGGCTGAGACGCGAGCCCCAGGTCCCAACCATGTCGTGGCCTATACAATTCGAGGATCTACTCGTATAAAGAAAGATGTTTCTAAAAGGTAACAGCCATCACTGGGTTAAAACAATGTATTTTGGACGTGTGGAATTAACTGCATCCAACCACAACAAAATAAAACAAACGCGGAAGGGTCTGAAGATTTGTATTTCAGCAAAACGAGGATACCTAGAATACAGTATAAAACACCCGACATCTCTGTTAGGCAGTTATTTACTGCTATACTTCTTCTTCTTCTTCTTCTTCTTCTTCTTCTTCTTCTTCTTCATCGCACGCAGTCAGACATCAACCTTTATTTTTTCGAAAAAAGCAGCGCTCATCCTGAGGCTGTCGACACTGCCATAGAGCTTGTCTAGTGTTGCCATTGGTGATGGCCACATTTGCTCTCTCTGATCCTCGAATGTCGGTATTTTTACAGCAAATGTTCAGCGGTCATTTTCCCTGTACCACACGAGCATTCGTCAGTACAACCTATCTTCAATTTATTGACCAGGTGGTACCTCAGTCTATTGTGGCCAGTGCGAAGTCTGAAGAGCACGACCTGCTCTTTTCTGTTCAACTGGTAATATGCATCATTTTTTGTGTAGCCAGTATGTTCGGTTTCCCATTTGGTCATTTATCTAGCTCAATAAGCCGTTTTGACTCTTTATGTGTCATACTAGTAGCTGGTTGTGGTAGTCTTGCACCTTCTTTTGCCAGTCTGTCTGCCTCCTCGTTGCCTTGGATGTTGCGGTGGGATGGAACCCACTGTACCACTACCCTTTTTGGTGCGGACTACTGGCAAAGTTGACAGAGTACTGCTCTTAAATCATTAAGTTCAGTATTTTTCTGGCTTTTTAGTGCTGTGACTACGGCCAAGGCATTTGTAAGCAGGACTATATAGCTTTCATTCTTTTTACCTGTCACCATTTCTTCCACTGCCGCCCTCAGTGCTTCTGCCTCCGCTCTGAAATTGCTTGTGTATTTTCCAGTATCGAAAAAAAGTTTTTTTTCCCTGCTATTTGGTAGGTTCAGAAATGCTACTGTCCCTCCGTTCTGTGTTGTGTTTGTTAATTTACTGCTATACGAATTTCCTTTAAACTTCATTAACTAATTATCATTTCAAGATGAATTTAGTTTGGCTTCTATTTCCTTTCATACTAACCCTGTATATATCCAAAACGTGAGTGATCAATTTCAAGCCGGATCCAAAAACCATGCACTCGTTTCTCATAAAAATCAATTAAAGCGTATTATTGATCCCTGTGTTTCCGTCAATGGATACAAAATGACACTACAAACTCCTCGCGGCGGTAGTTTAAGTTCATTTACAGCTTCAGTATGTACTGATCGGTGTCATATTACAGGCAATTTCGCTTTGTCAAGAATCACTTTCCTGAGGAAACCAGGGGAGATATTATCTGGGACAACCACTTTGGGTTTGCATAGCTTTAAATGGGGCCGGGCTATTTCGGCTAAATATTTCAACTTCCCAACAGGAAACACGCCTCCCCCTAAACCCTCCCTTTTATCAGTAAGAACTAAATACAATACCAAAAATGAGTCAAATCTAAGTACCACAAACCCCCACACCAGTAACAAAACATTTTTACAAACTTAATAATATACGTTCAAATGAAACCGGACCAAACTGCAAAAAAGTAAACATACGTACGATACGCATGATGACGTCACTTCTGGTGTCGAAGACAACAGTGAAGAACTGGACAACGATGTTTAAAGAAGGACGTGAGTTAACGCAACAATATGCGCCTGACCTGGTCTCGGACGTGAGTTAACGCAACAATATGCGCCTGACCTGGTCTCGGGCGTGAGTTAACGCAACAATATGCGCCTGACCTGGTATCGGAAGATCTTTCGTCCTTCTTTAAATATTCTTGGCCAGTTCTTCCCTGTTGTCTTCGACACACTTTTGTCACCATACACTGCCTGCATTTATGATGAATGTCAAGTGGTCGACATTATTCAGCTGTTAGATACTGAATCACAGCTCGCTGATCAACTTTGGACGGATTCCCTATCACACTCGTCATGTTTTCAACGGTCTGCTGAGGAAACTATCAGTCGTGGGGATAATGACATTTTGCAAACTTAACCGTTGGTGTGTGTTTTTTTACACGAGAAGTGACGCCATCATGCGCATCATACGTATGTTCACTTGTTGCAGTTTGACCCAGTTTCATTTGAACACGCATCGTATGTAAAACTCAGTTACACAAACTACATCTGAAAAACTCAATAACACACAACACAATATCTGTAAACTTCAATAATAAATCAATCAATCAATGAAATGCCGTAGCTCCTCTCGGTGCATAAGCCATTGACATCAGCCCGCCAACAAGCACGGTCCTGGACTTCCATGTCTGTCACCTCTCTAGATGTAATACTTTAATCTTAGTTCCTTCTCACATTTTCTTCTCCATCTATTGTTGTGTCTTCCTCTCTATCGATCGATCTATCGATCTATCTATCTATCTATCCATATATCTATCTTTCTATCTACATATCTATCTATCTATATATCTATCTGTCCGTCCGTCTGCCTGACTGCCTGCCTGCCTGTCTGTCTGTCTGTCTATTTATCTATCTATCTATCTATCTATCTATCTATCTATCTATCTTTCTCTCTCTCTCTCTCCCTCTCTCTTCCTTCGAGGATTCCAAGAAAGAATCTGTTCGGCTATGGTGGACGGTTCGTTCCGTAGCGTTTGTCCTTTCCAGCAATATTTTATTTGCTTGATCTGTTGTTCCAGTGGCTGTTGTTGGTTTCTTACCCATAGGTCTTCATTTCTCACCATGCCCTGAATCGTTATGTCCACTTTCCATCATAGGCAGATGTTAACGAAAAAGTCTTTGTTGTATGACCTTAGTCGTTCTCCCTTTTTCCACTCTATAGAACAGCATCGACTTGGCACTGTTGTTGAATATTCTAACTTAGGTATGAATCTGATTTCTACGGGTCACCATAAGTTGTTTGGCTTGGCTTGGCTTCGTTTGTTCTCAAACACCCGCTATCAAACTCTGAAAGGGCTTAAGTAGCAGAATGTAGTTCAGAGAACGGAATGCGTTGTGTCGTAGTTTACAGCTTGGCTGCGATATTTGCACCTTTGAGTCCAACACATCCGACCTCAGCAAGCATTTTTTTAGTACCGGGTTACCATTTCCTCTTCGATCCCTTCTCCTTAGCCAGTCTGCCCTGCTGCAACCTGTTATCCAGCATCACCGCATGGAGGTGTAGAAGCGTCTTGGTAGCTCTGGTTAGCTTTCCCTGACGCTAGCAGTCAGCTATGGGTCGCTGACATGCGCTGCTCAGCATCTGGATCCCAGGTTATTTAATGTAAGAAATACCCCTCTTGCATTTCCAATTATTATCTTTACATCTGCATATGTTCTTCTTGATGTGCTAACTGTGCTCCACAGATAAGTAAATGTATCCACTTCTTCTAACCACTCTCCATCCAACATGACTGGTTCTTTGCTGATAGTGTTGAGATTAAGAAGCTTGGATTTCTTCATGTTGATATATAATCCCAATTAGGCTGATTATTCTTTCATCATATCAAGATCCTATTGCATTTGACGTTGTCTATGGAACAAAAGTGTCAGATAATCTGTGAAGTCCAGGTCCTCTAATTGTGTCGATCGTGTACACTGAATTCAACTTCATGATCACTCGTTCAACGTCTTCATTATCCATATAGCCAACTCATCATGTAGCATATCCTTTATAGAACGTCGCTCCCATCACAGTCTGTCTGAAAGAAACTCCTTCCCTTGCCAAAACTGCAGCCTCTGCCACAGTCATACTCAGGAAATCTTGGATATCTTGGTGCCATCGTCTTCTTGGTCTACCCCTTCCTCTTTTGTCTGGCGCCATACCTTCAATGACCGTTCTCTCGAGACCGTTGTGACTCTTGATGTGACAAAAATATCTACATTTTCTAGCCAAAATGGAATTGATAAACCAGTTCTCCTCCATGCTCAACTCTTGCCCAATGTCTACATTTTGTTTTTTTCTTTGTCCAGAGTATTATGAGAATCTCTCTGTAACATTTTGACTCGAAGGATTCGATTCTTTGTCTGGACGTCTTAGGAATTGTCCATGATTGGCAGCCATAAGCTGCCACAGGAAAAACACAGGCTCTCAAGATTTTTACTTTTATCATTTTGTTGGTGCTCTGCCATAATTTCTTCAGGCTGTTCAGTCTCTGCATTGCCATAACTAGTCTTCTTCTGATTTCTTTCGAGCAGTCGCCATTTTTGTCAATTCTGGAGCCCAGATATTCCAAATATGTGACCTGATCTATTTCCTCATCACCCAATGTAAATTTATGCTGACATTGTGTTTTGTCTGTGGTCAAATCTTTGTTTTATTTATGTTTATAAACAGGTTTTGATCTTTACTATTGACAACTAAATCTAAATAATACATACCACAGTATATACAAAATTAAATATCGCACACCTCATTATCTGTAAAACTAAAATACTATTCTGTCAACGGAACATATCTACCAATATGCATACCTTCATGGGATCAAGGTGCTGAGCAGTGCATGCGTTGTTGCTGTCAGTGAGTTAAACCTGACTGCTAGCGTCAGGACCAGCGACCTAGAGCTGCCAATACTCTTCCCCACCTCCACGCTGCAACTGGTCAGACTGGCTAAGAAGAAGGGATCGAAGAGGAAAGGCTACCCCGGTACCAACAAATGTCATCCAGAAATCGGGTGTGTTGTGCCGAAAGATACACATATCGCCATCAATCTGTAAACTACGACACAACGCATTCCGTTTACCGTACTACAGCTTGTTACTTGTAAAGCCCGATTCATGTTTTGGTATCGGAAGTTTGAAAACAAACCAAGAAGAAGAAGAAGAAGAAGAAGAAATAAACGAAGAAGAAGAAGAAGACGGAGCATACTTTCAAACAAATATATACCATAAGAGGAGTAACTGAGATTGTTTTGCTTCTTGTTAGCAACCTCATAATGTAAAAAAAATGCAAAGTGCCATCATTACTGTAAGAGCTATTTGGATTTTATGACAACTAACACACCACAAATGGCACATAACAGAATACTTCATCTCCCTGAGCCGCGTCACAGCACAATCTAAAGGAACAAGTCAAGTGAGTACAATCAATCTACTCGACTCAGTAACAATGCAAGGCAGCGTTACATCAATGTCTGTCTGGGGTTTGATCATATCATTTGTATCTGAACCCTTAAAACGAATCCCATTTAGCTAATATTAACATCATCAAGAGACGTAACTCATTTCCCAACGCTACTCCTATATAACTCGGCTTGATTTATCAAGGGATGTAATTTCATCCTAGCATTACGAAACTTCATCTTTATTGTCAACTAATCGTTGCAAACGCTTTCATTCACAAATATCACAGTTGATTTTGCAGCATTAATACATTCCGAACAACGTGGGACGGTGATTGTGTGGTTTGTGGACACGGTTATAAGGCCTACAAAGTCAATGGGTTTGGGTATTGAGCGAAATTCAAGTACCACTTATTTATATATCGCTTAGTTAAATTAATAGTCTCGATATAACTGCACTACCGGTAGACCTTGAGATGCACTATCTTTTTTCAAATCGTGGCCAAGAGTACAACAGGGTTCGTAACTGTAGCTGACGGGTTGTTCACATTCCAATTTCTTCTCCTTCTTCTTTTTTTTTCCTTCTCCATTTACTATCAGATCTAAACATTCTGTGTACACTTTCGGATCTCAACATTCTGTGTACACTTTCGGATCTCAACATTCTGTGTACACTTTCGGATCTCAACATTCTGTGTACACTTTCGGATCTCAACATTATGTGTACATTTCGAGACCTCAACATTCTATGTACACTACCAGACCTCAACCTTATATGTACACTACCAGACCTAGACTTTCTAAGTACACTTCCAGACATCAACCTTCTGTGTACACTACCAGACCTCAACCTTCTATGTACACTTCCAGACCTCAACCTTCTGTGTACGCTTCCAGACCTCAACCTTCTATGTACACTTCCAGACCTAAACCTTCTGTGTACACTTCCAGACCTGAACCTTCTATGCACACTTCCAGACCTCAACCTTCTATGTACACTACCAGACTTCTACCTTCTGTGTACACTACCAGATCTGAACCTCCTATGTACACTACCAGATCTCAAACTTCTATGTACACTACCAGATCTCAACCTTCTATGTACACTATCAGACCTCACCCTTCTATCTACTCTACCAGACCTCAACCTTCTATGTACATTACCAGTCCTCAATCTTTTATGTACATTACAAGTCCTCAATCGTGTATGTACACTACCAGACCTCTACCTTCTGTGTACACTACCAGACCTCAACCTTCTATATATACAACTAGACCTGAATCTTCTATGTACCCTATCAGACCGCAATCGTTTGTGTACACTCTAGACCTCAACCTTCTATTTACACTACCAGACCTCACTCTTTTGTGTACACTCCAGACCTCAACCTTCTGTGTACACTACCAGACCTAAACCTTCTGTGTACACTACAAGACCTCTACTTTCTGTGTACACTATCATACCTCAACCTTCTAGATACACTACCAGACCTCAACCTTCTATGTACATTACCAGACCTCAATCTTCTGTGTACACTACCAGACCTCAATCTTTTATGTGCACTACCAGACCTCTACCTTCTGTGTACACTCCAGAACTCACCCTTCTATGTACACTACCAGACCTCAACCTTATATGTACACTACCAGACCTCAACATTATATGTACACTCCAGAACTCACTCTTCTGTGTACACTACCAGACCTCAACCTTCTATGTACACTACCAGACCTCAACATTCTGTGTACACTCCAGAACTCACTCGTCTGTGTACACTTCCAGACCTCAACTTAAAGATGTCTAGAAAAAGCAGCTCAAATCATGCGATAATTAATATCGCTATTGAGGTTGTACAGAGAAGATACTGATCCTCCATATGTAATCTTGATTTGCCATAGATCTGCACTGTTTGGGCTCCTAAGAAGTAAGGATGTCTACAGCAGCTTTGAAGGTCATTGCCTATTTTCTGGAAACGCTTTACTTCTTCTTCTTCTTCTTCTTCGTTCGTTCTCAATCTCCCGCTACCAAATCCTGAAAGGGCTTAAGTAGCAGAATGTAGTCCAGAGAACGGAATGCGTTGTGTCGTAGTTTACAGCTTGGCTGCGATATTTGCACCTTTTGGTCCAACACATCCGACTTCAGCAAGCATTTTATGAGTACCAGGTTAGCATTCCCTCTTTGATCCCTTCTCCTTAGCCAGTCTGCCCTGCTGCAGCATGTTATCCAGGATCACCGCGTGGAGGTGTAGAAGGGTCTTGGCAGCTATGGTTCGCTGGCCCTGACACTAGCAGTCAGCTATGGGTCGCTGACCACTGCAGCTTATGCGCTGCTCAGCATCTTGATTCCCGCTTTATTTAATTTGAGAACTTCTGGGTTGTATATGTTATTCTTTTACTAAACCTTGAATTTATCATCTCATCATTAACAATGTTCCTCGCTCTGTCATTGTATAAGCAATTACCAACTCGCCTCCAGCAAGTTCGGTCTTGAGCTGTCATCTCTGCCTCTTTCCAGTTTAGAACCTGTGACCAAAGTTTATTTTCAGTCTCCTCTCCTGGTATTTGTTGGTCTACCTATCTTCCACATTCTCTGTGGATTCCGTGTTAAGACCTGTATGGCCACATTTGATGGTTATTGACCTAGCGTGTGTCTTTGTAGCAGGTCGTTGTCTTCAGACTTCGCACTGGCCACAATAGACTGAGGTACCACCTATTCAACAAATTGAAGATAGGGTGTACCGACGAATGCCCGTGCGGTACTGGTAAAATGACCGCTGAACATCTACTGCAGAACTGCCCGACATACGAGGATCAGAGAGAGCAGATGTGGCTATCACCAGTGGAACTGCAAGACAAGCTCTATGGCAGTGGCGACAGCCTCAGGATGACCGCCGCTTTTTTCGAAAAAATAATGGTTACTGTCTGACTGCGTACGAAGAAGAAGAAGAAGAAGACTTACTCTCAGTGTGGCAGTTGGCATGTCCTCGTCTCTGCCACGCACGGAGAGCATTTTGCCCTGCATTGATTGGGAAAATTGAGAATGCAGTCTGGTCATTACAGCCATGCTGATCAGACAATGTACGTTATGTGCATGTGAAACATGCTGATCAGACAATGTACGTTATGTGCATGTGAAACATGCTGATCAGACAATTTAAGTCAGAACCAGGTGAAACACGTTGATCAGACAATGTCAGGATCAGGTCAAACATGCTGACCAGACAATGTCACGATCAGACAATGTAAGTCAGGATCAGATGAAACATGCTAATCAGACAATGTCAGGATCAGATGAAACACGTTGATCAGACAATGTAAGCCATGATCATGTAAAACTAGCTGATCAGACAATGTAAATCATGATCACGTGAAACATGCTGATCAGACAATGTTAATCATGATCACGTGAAACATGCTGATCAGACAATTTAAGTTAGAACCAGGTGAAACACGTTGATCAGACAATGTCAGGATCAGGTCAAACATGCTGACCAGACAATGTCACGATCAGACAATGTAAGTCAGGATCAGATGAAACATGCTAATCAGACAATGTCAGGATCAGATGAAACACGTTGATCAGACAATGTAAGCCATGATCATGTAAAACTAGCTGATCAGACAATGTAAATCATGATCACGTGAAATATGCTGATCAGACAATGTTAATCATGATCACGTGAAACATGCTGATCAGACAATTTAAGTCAGAACCAGGTGAAACACGTTGATCAGACAATGTCAGGATCAGGTCAAACATGCTGACCAGACAATGTCACGATCAGACAATGTAAGTCAGGATCAGATGAAACATGCTAATCAGACAATGTCAGGATCAGATGAAACACGTTGATCAGACAATGTCAGGTTCAGGTCAAACATGCTGATCAGACAATGTCACGATCATTCAATGTAAGTCAGGATCAGGTGAAACATGCTTATCAGACAATGTCAGGATCAGATGAAACACGTTGATCAGACAATGTCAGGTTCAGATCAAACTGTTTCAATCTGACTAACGAGGTAGGGATAGACGTGCTCCCCGTAGTAATAAGCGTCAGTCAGATGAAGTCAAGCATAGCACAACCACTTGGAGGACCAAGGTGTACCTTCCTCAGAACAATAAGGTTGTGAGGAAAGCTACAAAAACCCGCGACCTAACGCCTTTTGTCAGAGCCCACAAAGAGTAAAGTTACTCATTGTGGGCATTGAAAAACAACAGCAACAACGATACACCGATTAGCCAAAAAATGTTTGTTCTCTTTTACGAGATACTCTCATTGCTACATCTGTCCTATTCTGTTCTCTGTCACACACACTAAGCATATTATCCTGCAGTGCCAAGACAAAATGGTTGTTGTATTTTACGACATACTGTCAGTGTCATATCTGTACATCCACGTTTCTATCACACATATAATTTCTTACCCCCCCTTCCCACCCCATCTCCCCCCCCCCCCCCCCCCCATTCCCCTGACCAATCCTCACAAGTTATCCAATTGTCACTATTGATCAACATCAAAATAACCAGTCCGGTGTCCAGCGTGATACATCTATTTTCTGATATTCAAATTGAATGCTTAATGGACCAGGTTTCACAATCGTATTGCTGACGTCATCCTCTGACGTGTCCTGTGTATCTCCACCAACTGAAAGAAAGACGTTTCGGTTTTCAGACATAACTAAACACGCAATTGTTTATTTTACATGCCTACCAAACCGCGTAAAGTTTCAATCAATGGACATATTACTTTCAGTTTGCAACTCAATTTGTAACGGTATATGTGCTTCGATTATCATCATCATCATCTAGGTGCGTCGAACCTCGTGGTGCATATGCGATGTCCACATTCCGCCAACATAAACGGTCCTAGGCTACGTTTTCTACCTCTTATCAGGAGCAACCACTTAATCATAGGTCCCTCTTACATTCTCTTCTCCGTGTATGTTAAGTCTCCCTCTCGTTCTCTTCCTATGTGGATTTCATATAAGAGCCAGTCTGGCTAATTTGGACGGTGTCTTTCGAAGCGTATGTTCTAACAGTCCCATTTTCTTATCTTTATTTGTTGTTCCATTGGCTGCTGTTAGCTCTTTTCTCATAGGTATTCATTCCTCACCATGTCCTGCCTCTCTACACCCATTCTCCTTCGTAGGCATCTGTTAACGAAGCACTTGAGACTTTGATGTTTCACCTATGCTTCCACACTATACAGCAACATCGACTGGATATTGATAACTATTCTAACTGGGATCAAGTTGCTGAGCAGTCCATGAGCTGCAGCGGTTAGTTACCCAAATCTGACTGTTAGGGCCAGAGCCAGCGAACCAGAGCTGCCCTGAGACTTCTACACCTCCACGCGGTGATCCCGGATAACAGGTTGTAACGGGACAGACTGGTGAATGAAAGATATTGAATGGGGACCATTTTACCTCTTTACTAAACATACGTTCTGAAGTCGGATGTGTGCGACATAAAGGTGCAAATATTGCAGTCAAGCTGTAAACTACGGCATAACGCATTTCATTTTCCGGACAAAATCCTGCTACTTCTAAGTTCATTTTCCCGGCTTGGTAGCAGCAGATTGTGTAGGAAGAAAAATTAAGAACAAGAAGAAGTAGAAGAAGAAGAAGTAGAAGAAATATTACAACTTTAGCAAGAATCTTGAATTCTCTGGATCGGCATATATTGTTTAATGTCAGGAAAGCCATTTTTGCCTTTCCAATTCTTGTCTTTACTCCCACGTCTGAACCTCTTGAGAGTTGTTTATTGTACTGCTCAACTTAGTAAAGATATCCACTTCCTCCAATTGTGTTGTTGGAGTGTTGTTGGAGCCCAACAGGAAGTGGCATTGTCCGAGTGTTGTTGGAGCCTATAGGAAGCGCATTGTCTGAGTGTTGTCGGAGTTGTACAGGAACGTTATTTGTTGAATCAAGGAACCAACACTTTATTTGTTGAAGCAAGGAACCAACACTTTATTTGTTGAATCATGGAACAAAGACTTTATTTGTAGAATCACGGAACAAAGACTTTATTTGTTGAATCAGGGAACCAACACTTTATTTGTTGTATCATGGAACCAACACTTTGGTTGTTGAAGCAAGGAATCAACACTGTATTTGTTGAAGCAAGAAATCAACACTTCGTTTGTGGAAGCATGGGTCAAACACTTTATTTGTTGAAGCAAGTGGAGTGGTTGGGCGCGGGAAATATATGTGTGATAGAAACGTGAATGGGACAGATGTAACACTGACAGTATATCGTAAAATACAACAACCATCTTTGTCTAAGCATTGCAGGATCATATGCTCAGCAAGGAACCAACACTTCATTTGTGGAAGCACGAGTCAAACACTTTGTTTCTTGAAGCATGTGGAACCAACACTGCATTTGTGGAAGCACGGGTCAAACACTTTGTTTCTTGAAGCATGTGGAACCAACACTACATTTGTGGAAGCACGGGTGAAACACTTTGTTTCTTGCAGCATGTGGAACCAACACTTCATTTGTGGAAGTACGGGTCAAACACTTTGTTTCTTGAAGCATGTGGAACCAACACTTCATTTGTGGAAGTACGGGTCAAACACTTGGTTTCTTGAAGCATGTAGAACCAACACTTCATTTGTGAAAGCACGGGTCAAACACTTTGTTTCTTGAGGCATGTGGAACCAACACTTCATTTGTGGAAGCACGGGTCAAATACTTTGTTTCTTGAAGCATGTGGAACCAACACTTCATTTGTGGAAGCACGGGTCAAACACTTTGTTTCTTGAAGCACGTGGAACCAACACTTCATTTGTAGAAGCACGGGTCAAACACTTTGTTTCTTGAAGCATGTGGAACCAACACTTCATTTGTGGAAGCACGGGTGAAACACTTTGTTTCTTGAGGCATGTGGAACCAACACTTCATTTGTGGAAGCACGGGTCACACTTTGTTTCTTGAAGCATGTGGAACCAACACTACATTTGTGGAAGCACGGGTCAAACACTTTGTTTCTTGAAGCACGTGGAACCAACACTTCATTTGTAGAAGCACGGGTCAAACACTTTGTTTCTTGAAGCATGTGGAACCAACACTTCATTTGTGGAAGCACGGGTCAAACACTTTGTTTCTTGAGGCATGTGGAACCAACACTTCATTTGTGGAAGCACGGGTCAAACACTTTGTTTCTTGAAGCATGTGGAACCAACACTTCATTTGATCCACTTAACCAGCTTACAGAAAAATCGTATTCCAATAACTTGGTACCGTTTTAAAGCAATAGTTGTTTTTTTAATTGTAAGATTGCTAATCACATACGCAACCTTCTTTCTCCGCATCCTACAACAAGCAAAAAAGGAAACAGTTTTTCTATTCTGTTTGTCCCAATAACCACTTCGATAAAAAGAGATAAACAAAGTAATGATATTTTTTTTAACACGAAAAGTGATAAACTATAAATTCATTAATAAAATTATTAATTTTTAGACTACCTTACTTTGAATGTAGAAAATTGGCCATTTTCACTCAACGAGTTGTCAAGTAGAGTGGTAAACATCATCTGCGGCAAATGTGTAAAAAAAACGTAACGGTAATATGAAACGACATTCGCCAATTCCCCATTACTGTTATTGCGTTTCTGTTTGAGGGACATTTCGGCGTTTTGAATAGAATATTTTGAGTCGGTATATATTTGTTGGGGTCTTTTTGAAAGTTTTGCTTCATAATATCTAGTTTTTTTGTGTTTTTGAGTGTGCTGTTTAAGGATTTTTCAGCAGTTGAATAAAGATGTTGTCATGGTCGAAACGTATCTCTCCAATTTTAAAGCAACCTTATTGTACTATAGCAGATGCTGTCATCGGGGATGCAGTGCTAGAGACATCGTTGAGATTGTATTGTGTAAGAAATATCCGCTGTTTGAGATTGTATTGTGTAAGAACTATCCGATGTTTGAAATCATATTGTGTAAGAAATATCGGCTGCTTGAGATTATGTTGTGTAAGAAATACCTGTTGAGAATATATTGTGTTAGAAATATCCGTTGTTTGAGATTATATTATGTTAGAAATATTGGCTCTTAGAAATTATGTTCTACTACACATTTCCGTTAAGGATTATTACGTACTAGAAATATCCGTTGTTAGAATTGTACTAGAATATTGTGTACTAGAAATATATTTGTTGTTGGAGATTGCTTTTTCGTTGTTTATAATGGTCACAATGATTAGGTTTACTCTTGTGTGGGTCATGAAAAGGACGTTAAGTGGCGGGTTGCAGTAGCTTTCCTCACATCCCTAGCGTGCTGAAGAAGGTGGACCGAGGTCATCCAGGTGGCTGTGCTAAGCTTGGCTTCATCTACATCTCGCTTACTATTACGAGGATCACGTATCTCCATCACCCCGTTAGCCAGGCTACCATGTAAACAGTCCGTTTCCAGGGTGGCTTACGAGAAAGCCGAGGTGAGGGTCTTGGCCAGTATATTTTACCTGACCCTGACTAACGTTATCTGACCAGTACGGTGTGCTTGTCCAGACGTTAGTTGTCCTTCCCTTTATAGAGATTAAATTGTACTAAAAATATCCGTTCTTAGAGATGATATCGAACTAGAAATGTCCGAAGTTAGCAATGATATTGTTCTAATAATGTCCTTTGTTAACAATCACATTGTACTATAAATACCCGTTGTTAAACATTATATTGCACTATAATTACCCGTTGTTAAATATTATTTTGCACTAGAAATATCCGTTGTTAAATATTATATTACACTAGAAATATCCGCTGTTAAATATTATATTGCATTATAATTACCCGTTGTTAAATATTATATTGCGCTATAATTACCCATTGTTAAATATTATATTACACTAGAAATATCCGCTGTTAAATATTATATTGCATTATAATTACCCGTTGCTAAAGACTTCGTTTTACTAACAACAAAATGGAATATAAGACTATGCTGGTGCGATATTGAGGATTAAAATATAATCTATATAAAGATCGATGAATAGGGTTCAGATAACTCACAGGAACAGAATCAAGAACGAAACCAAGGTTACGACCTAATGGACTTCGTCATTTCATAGAAAAACATGAACGCTATGAAAGATGAGATGAACACATAAACATGTATACAAAGAAGCAACGTTACGTGGTACATGTGGTCTATTAGCCATTTTCTATGGGTTTCTTTTTTATCCATTGCCGTATCTCAGTCATAGCCGTCCATTTTTGTTTCTTCTTCTTCTGCTTCTTCTTCTGCTTCTTCTTCTGCTTCTTCTTCTGCTTGCTTTCTCAATCTCCCACTACCAAGCCGTGAACATGGCTTTGTAAGCAGCAGGATATAGTCCGGAGAACGGAATGCGTTGTGTCGCTAGTTTACAGGTTAACTGCGATATTTGCACCTTTCGGCAGTTGTTTTTTTCGTCTAATTTTTATTAGAAATTTATATGGATTTCGGCTTTACTAGAAATATCAGTTGGTATGCACTTCTGCTTTACTAGAAATATCAGTTGGTATGGGATTTTTGTTTGTCTAAAATTAGTAGTTTATATCGATTTCTGTTTCATTAGAAATGTCAATTGCTGTAGATTTCCATTTTATTCGAAATATCAGTTGATATGGATTTCTATGTTACTTGAAATATAAGTTGCAATTGACTTCTGTTTTATTTGACATAGCAGTTGCTACGGCCTTCAGATTTACTGGAAATATCATTTGATATGGACTTTATTGAACTAGACAACAATCAATCTGGAAATATTTAATAATACTAAAAATGTCAGTGTGCAATTTGTAGATTTGTGTAGAAGTTGAAGAGATGAAGTGGGGGATGGGCGAGCAGTTTACTATTTCCCTATTGTTTCTTCTCGGAAAGTTAGTCCGGCATACATTTTACTGTTTCTCTATTGTTTCTTCTCGGAAAGTTAGTCCGGCACACATTTAACTGTTTCCCTATTGTTTCTTCTCGGACAGTTAGTCCGGCACATATTTGCCTCCGAAATAATCGGATGGTTCCGTGACATTGGATAATATCTGCACCTTGCACCAAAGAAGCTAGCCCTCTGACCACTATAAGTTTGATTGTCTGCTATCATCAAACGCATTACCCTGCACAGGATTGTGTGCATAGAGGCAATGAGTCCATCTTCAGCAAGCGTTTGTTCTGGACTGCCTCTGTGGCCCTTGACGGTCCCCAGGCTACCTGCACGGCAGCAGTTGTTTTAGTTCAAAATTATATCTCACGTAAAAGCTGTTTTGCAATCATGTCGGATCTTTCTTAACTGGGTGTTAATCAAACTCTCGATCTCTTAGATCCTGGAGTTGACTGTTGCTTTTGTTAGAGTCATCGAAGTCGAACTCTGGAGTAGAACAAAGAAGAAGTGGAAATCGTCTGCCATTGCACGTTAATAAAATTGCCTTAAAATCTCATTTGTTTAATTAAATTTTTCAGTCGGAATTCTTGATCTTTACCTCCAACTATTCTATATACTTGATAGCACGTTAAAATCTTGGACCTTTAGGTAACATAAAATACTCATAACACATCCTAAATTTCGTTTCGTTAGAACACACTTCCATCGACACCTCGGCCAACATCATTAGTGGTGTAATAATACACGAGAACAGTTGCCGACCCGCAGGCATCCCCCGACCTTTACGATCTTTATAATGTGTTTGGTAATGGAAAATTTACTCGGCCGTGCAATTTTGCCCTGCAATCTACGTTATTTCTGTAGCAGTTTTGTTCTCGATATTTTTCATGGCAAAGGGTCCAGTTTTAGCGATTTGATCGAGGGACGGTTCAGTATACATAGCTGTATATTGATACTTAGGGAAAACTAGGCACGACGTATATGTGGAACTGATCGATCTAACTTTACAAAACTCCTGTTCTATTAATAAGAAGCAACTGCACTGCATTCCAGACAAACCCATAGGTATTCAGTCTCTTTCAGAAAATGAAGAAACGTGTGGATACGGAGGGCTATTGCAGCTCGTTGGCTGGACAAACACCAGTCACGCATTCTTCCAAAGCTACTTGAACCTAGTTTGACTTTGATGATCTGCGGTCTGAGAATTGCTGACTCATTCATTGCGGTGTCATCATCGATAAGATGGATATTTAAACATTTCATTATGACATTCCTATCCATATCCAAAATGCACATATTGGATATTTTGTAAAACCAGGATGTCAGCGTCTTCAAAAATAATGGTTCCTGTAGCTCGCTGGTTATACTCACTTCTGCTCCATCTTTTCAGACCACTCTTTTTGCTGGACTAGTGTATAATACAAAACTGTGAAATGTGTGCATCGCTGATTAATCTATTGAGAAATGTCTTCATCCAAGAGGTTGTGCTGGTCAACTTTAACATTCCACGTTTCAAATGTATCCGCTATGTTTTTTTCCGGAGGCCAGGATGTCATCCCTTTAATCTCTGAATCCCCAGCATGTCTGGGACAGTAGATCCATCCACGATCCAGAAGGTTCAAGGCCTCTACGTCCGCATTACAAAGCCAGCTCGCAGGTATCTTTTCAAGGAAAGATTGATAACTAGAAATGCCTCAGGAATGCTCGTACCTGTTTTGATAACGGGTACCTATCTGCAATGGTGGCTGTGTTTTAATGATCTAGTACTATCTACGGTCTGTGCTGCTCCACAGCAGAAACTTTTGTCAGGGATGACGTGTAAGAGACTTCGTTGTTCTAGGCATCGGCTTTTCATGAAAGACTTGACCAGTTCTCTTCTTCTCTAACAGTTAACTTGTTACCCATTTACAGCTGCCTCGACTGGAGCGTATCAATAACATGGATGGAATCTAGTGCTTGTGCCATCATAATTGATGGATATACGAGAGACAGCCATTAAGTAACAGCAATTTTATGCATTACTTTTTTTTACTATAGCGTGTACTAGAAATTGTGTTTGTCTTATTTGTCGACCTATTGCCCATGCCTGGCGACACATTTTCTCCGCTACATTGTGGATGTCCTCTAGAGAGAAGTATTTATGTGTGACCTTTAACAAATTTTCCCCCTGCTGCAGTATCTCGTTGGCAGCTGCCTACGGACAGAACTTCTACACTTTCCTTTTAACCGAGGTTATCATGAACAATTTTGTGTGCAAGGGCATGACTCATGTTAAAATCTGCGACTATTATTTTAATAGTGACTGACCTGTTGGTATGGACTAGCTGGTCGATCTGCTGTTTCAATGTGTCAGTTTCCACGCTTGCTGGTCTCCCACTCCGCGGTTTATCAATAACGGTTCGCCTACCATTTGGAAATCGTTCTACTTATTCACACACGCTCTTCTGACTCAAAAATTTGTCTCCATCCTGAACCGTCATTCTCTTGTAGATTTGCACAGGTCTCACGTACTCTGACCACAAAAAAATTAACAACGAATAAGGCTTCGCTGCTTTTCCACAGTGCACGCTATATTGCGCATGTTTATACGGCTCGATCGTCAAAATCCCTGCAAGGACTATTGCTAAAAGCCATTGTTTGTTCTGAAATTATATTATATGTTGTTCATACTGTTCCATACACTTGATACATTTATTGTTTTATTTTGCGTTCGCCTTATTTCTCTAATCCCCAAGGTGGTGTGCGTTGCACTGTGGTTTTTATTTTGCACCTGTCGGCCCAGTGCATCCGACTTCAGCATACATTTTATGTAAGGGTCTACTTCCTTCTGCATTATAAGGGTTGCTTCCCCGGGATAACGGCCGGGCTGTGATGGGGATCGAACCCAGCACCTGCGGTTTGTGAGCCGTGTCACATAACCACTATCCCTCGCCGTCTCCGAATGCACTTGATAATAACATTAATGTTACTTAATGACTGTCCCTGAAACTATTCTGATAGTCAAGCCATGCTCTATTGTGGCTACAAATGACAGATGGTGAATCTAGCCTGTCTTAACCCCGAAGTCTGCTAATTTGTTCCTGTTGTACTGTCCTCAATTGTAATTCCTTTCACGCGTAGAATTTCAGAACTGCCACACTTATTCCTATCCATCGGTGTCTTACAAAGTCCGGTAATCCCCAAGAATCCTGAAGAATTAAGAGTAATCCCCCTTGCCTGTTACATGGTAAAACTGGTTCCTGGAATTTGGCGGAATATCAATTACGTTTGGCATTTTCTTCTATTGTCTCCGCTTTCTTACCGTTTCGCAGGACTGGATAAAACTTTTTTTTTTTATTGGTATCTGAATAAGTTGATTAATTCCACTTTAGATGCCTTTTTTTTAAATTCCTAATGTTACAATCGCCATTAGAGATTGCAATATTTTACATTTTAGTGTTAAGCACTTTTACATTCTGTCAACAATGAAAACAATTTATTTCAAGAGGTTATCTAAACAGATTTTAATTTGCAAGCAATTTTGAACAGTAATTTAATTGCCTACGGGCATCAAGATTTTGAGCAGTGCATAAGCTGCATTTGTCAGGGACCCAAAGTTGATTACTTGCGTCAGGTACGGCGAACCAGAGCTGCCAAGACCCTTTTACACCTCACGCGATGATACTGGAAAACAGGCTGCAATTGATCAGACTGGTTAGGGAAAATGGATCTAGAGGGAAGACTAACCCGGTACCCACATATGCCATGATGAAGTCGGATGTGTTGGACCGAAAGTTTCAAATATCGCAGTCAAACTGTAAGGCACGACACATCGCCTTCCTTCTTCTGACAACATCCTGCTTCTTGCAAAGCCCTTTTCAGGTCTTAGTATGGGATCTTAAAAACAAACAAACAGTCAGAGAAAGAATTACTGGTGTTTTTGTGTTATTTTCCTTGCAAGTATTTTTCACAATGATTTAATGACCTACGAATTACTTTTAATTTATCAGTCTATATTTAACAGTAATTAAATCGGTTAGTAAGTGCATTTCTGTCTGCAAGCTCTATTAAACAATATGTCAGCGTGATACGTAAGTGTTTTTTATATTGGAAACCATTTTTTTTTCACAATAATCCAACGGTTTTTGTTGGCGATGTTTACTTTTATAACAATTTGAACAATAAATCAACGTAAGCGCTTTTTACTTTCATGTGTCAGCTATTTTGTTTTGTATATATTTGGTACTGTATTTACGTTTTATCATAAAGCACACGCTTTCGAATCACGCTTGTATCCAGCTTAGCAGACATGTTTTTTTCTTCTGTCTCCATGTACGGAAAGTAATGGCAACCTACCGTACTGCACACTTTGCCAAGAAACGTATAACAGCCAAACAGGTTGACGGTTGTAAGAAGCAACTTTCTGGAAAGAACATGCTACTTACTTTTAGTCACCCAATGCAAAACTCAAATTAGCAACAATAGTTGTTACGAATGATCACAATGAGTGGGTAAACTCTAATGTGCACCATGGAAGGAACGTTTAGTGGTGGGTTGCAGAACGTTTCTTCACATCCAGAGCGTGCTGATGAAATTGGACCGGTGTCCCCCAGGCGGTTGTGCTATACTTGGCGTCATTTTCGTGTAGCTTACTACTGCGAGGATCTCGTCGATCCCTCACCCCATTAACCCGGCTGCCATGAAAACATAACTTGTTTCCAGGGTGGGTTACGAGGAAACCGAGGTGAGGGTTTTGGCCATTATATTTTGCCTGACCCTGACTAACATGTCTGATGAGTATGTATTCCCTGACCCTGACTAACATGTCTGATGAGTATGTTTTCCCTGACCCTGACTAACATGTCTGATCAGTATGTTTTCCCTGACTAGACGTTAGTCTTCCTCCAAAACCTGAACATTAAAAATGTTTATTACAGAAAGAGAATGTTGTTACCTGAATATTATAAATTATATTTTAGAAAGAGAATGTAGTTACCTGAATATTACAAATTATATTTTAGAAAGAGAATGTAGTTACCTGAATATTACAAATTATATTTTAGAAAGAGAATGTAGTTACCTGAATATTATAAATTATATTTTAGAAAGAGAATGTAGTTACCTGAATATTATAAATTATTTTTTAGAAAGCGAATGTAGCCACAAGAATAATCAAAATTATATTTCTGAAAAGAAAATGACGTCTGACCAGACGTTAGTCTTTCTTCCCTGACAACAGTAGTAAATGGAGCGTCATGCTATCGGTGCACTGTAACTAACGCTGAGACTTCCAAAGTCATCTGAATGCAAAAACAAGCACCAAAAAGAAACTGAAATTTGCAATGCGTGTTTGTTGTTCAAAAGAACCATTGACAGGCTTGAAACAGCGAAATCCCATACTTTAAGAAAAAGATGGTTGTCCAGGCTAGCAGAAGAGAACAGAAGAAACATAACGATGATTAACACAACCTTGACCGACAAGGGCAGACTATCATACATCGCCTCAGGACTGGGCACAACAGAATGAATAAACATATGTACTGTTTAATATTCATCTGTGTTTCCCGAACACGCTATTATTGTTGCACTGACAGTTGACACATGCAAGTTCAGTTATTTATTCAGCCTTGGAATGTGACGTTTTAATAGGATTTCTTCATGAGTCAGAAGGCTATCGGATTGTATCGGAACCTCCTTTCAATTGACAGATCATGAAAGCTTTGCTGGTACGACCAAGTAATACGGTCCCATGGTTTGTTCTATACGATACACCGAGGCCCGGTTCCCGGCACGAGAAGGAAAGGAAATGGTCGCTCTAAAATGCCCTGCAGAGATGGTATCGCAAATTAAGTAAAAAAGTAAGCATGACAATAATTGAATCTGTAACGCTCACAATATATATAGCGTCACATGGCGACGGACAGTTCATGATGTACTCAGAAATGATATCCTTACGACTACCTAGCTTACGGGACAGACGAGACGAGATGAGATGAGAGCATGTTGATGTAAGAAATTGACCTGTCAATAATCTGAAAATATTAGCGCATACGTGTACCAATATCGATCGCTAATGCATATCTGACACAAGCCAATAATCGTTACAAATGTAATTTAAGTTAGAACAGATAGCAGTTTGAAAATAAATGCTGCACTTTTGTAACATTGACTATACTTACTGAACGCGAAATGTGGAAAACAGAACTGAACGCCAGGAAAGACATAAAAACAAAACAGAATGGGGGAAGAACAAGTTGAATAATAAATTTCGTGTTTAACTCCGCAGAAACCGCAGATTTCAAATACCTGGTCATTGACAAACAAAAGCCCTCAATAAATTCGTCTGACCAAATAGTGAACGGGTGCTGGAAATAGATCATCTGAAGACAGGTCAGTTTTACCCTACAAATGACAGGGCGTTGCTACGGAAAACCAGCTCAAATCGAGAGGAGCCGCAGACACTTTGGTTCACGTACCAGGCTGATAAGCCAAGGGCGCGAGGCTACCATGTGGGGGATTACGGCCGAACCCTTGTAAGCCGCAATCCCGCCCAAAATCTCAGCACCACTGCAATGGGAGGCTCCTACATGCTCGGGACCTGGGGCTTGCGCCCCAGCCCTATCAGGTAGAGCCACAGTAAGAGGTCCTTGCCGCCCGCCAATCAAAGCGGGCGGACAACTGCTTGATACTCACCCTAAACGGTGATGGGGGGCGAAAACACCAACCAAAGACTTAGTACCTGGTCGGGGTGTCTAAAACAGTAGAGCAGCTACCTCACTGTGAACTGTCAAGACTCAACCACTGACCATCTGGGGTAGTTGTCTCGCCGCGGCGACTCAATTTCAACCAGTGTTCGTAAAGCGATCTCAGTCCCGCCAGGCGGAGCGATAGCGCGGGCTTGCGGAAAACGCTCGCCTGCCTTTCCCCGTAGTGCGAATTGGGTGCGGTTTGTGGTAGTGGCTCCTCCACCGAGGTGCGCTAGTCTGGTCCGTATCAGGAAACGTGGTCCGTCCGTGGTGATTTATCTAAGGCTTATAGCAGAGCTCGACAGTACGTCTCGCTGGTGGTCAGACTCTCGCAAAGAGCTTGTGACCGGCAAATGGAAAGCAGGAATCGTTGCCTCGAGGCCCTGCGTTCTCCTACGGAGAAGAAGGGCAGGCCAAATTGTGTCTCTAGTCCCAGTGAAATTCGTCGCCGAGGTCGTTGGGATCCGTTCTGCACAGAGCGCTGCCATCCCTCCTCGAGCGAGCCCGGTCGGTCGGTCGTCTGGTGCGTGTGGGAGGCCCCTGTCAGGCGGTCCTAGGTCGACGGAGTGAGGGACGGGTGGAACAAACCGTCCGTCCCGTCAGTCGGTCCCTGCGGCCGTCGTCCCAGCGAGGCTTTTTACACACCCTTCCTCCGCCGACCGGTGTGTGCTGTACGTACGTCTCCGACAGATATCTGGTTGATCCTGCCAGTAGTCATATGCTTGTCTCAAAGATTAAGCCATGCATGTGTAAGTTCACACTGTCTCACGGTGAAACCGCGAATGGCTCATTAAATCAGTCGAGGTTCCTTAGATGACACGATCCTACTTGGATAACTGTGGCAATTCTAGAGCTAATACATGCTTACCAAGCTCCGACCCTCGCGGAAAGAGCGCTTTTATTAGTTCAAAACCAATCGTCGTTTCCCCTCGCGGGGTTGCGGCGTCCCCACTGGTGACTCTGGATAACTTTGTGCTGATCGCATGGCCTCATGTGCCGGCGACGCATCTTTCAAATGTCTGCCCTATCAAATGTCGATGGTACGTGACATGCCTACCATGTTTGTAACGGGTAACGGGGAATCAGGGTTCGATTCCGGAGAGGGAGCATGAGAAACGGCTACCACATCCAAGGAAGGCAGCAGGCGCGCAACTTACCCACTCCCGGCACGGGGAGGTAGTGACGAAAAATAACAATACGGGACTCTTTCGAGGCCCCGTAATTGGAATGAGTACACTTTAAACCCTTTAACGAGGATCTATTGGAGGGCAAGTCTGGTGCCAGCAGCCGCGGTAATTCCAGCTCCAATAGCGTATATTAAAGTTGTTGCAGTTAAAAAGCTCGTAGTTGGATCTCAGGCGCAGGCGGGCGGTCCGGCTCGCGCCGGTTCACTGCCCGTTGTCTCCTGCCCTACCGTCTGCCGGCTCTCTCCCACGGGTGCTCTTCGCTGAGCGTCCTGGGTGGCCGGCGCGTTTACTTTGAAAAAATTAGAGTGTTCAAAGCAGGCCTCGGCTGCCTGAATAATGGTGCATGGAATAATGGAATAGGACCTCGGTTCTATTTTGTTGGTTTTCGGAACTGGAGGTAATGATTAACAGGGACAAACGGGGGCATTCGTATTGCGGCGTTAGAGGTGAAATTCTTGGATCGCCGCAAGACGAGCTACTGCGAAAGCATTTGTCAAGAATGTTTTCATTAATCAAGAACGAAAGTCAGAGGCGCGAAGACGATCAGATACCGTCGTAGTTCTGACCATAAACGATGCCGACTAGCGATCCGCAGGAGTTGCTTCGATGACTCTGCGGGCAGCTTCCGGGAAACCAAAGTGTTTGGGTTCCGGGGGAAGTATGGTGGCAAAGCTGAAACTTAAAGGAATTGACGGAAGGGCACCACCAGGAGTGGAGCCTGCGGCTTAATTTGACTCAACACGGCCAACACTGAAATGATTGACATGCCGAGACCACTCTTCTGGGGCCTAATATGGAACTGGTGCTGGACTTAGACCCCCAGAAATCTGGGGTTATGCCCCCTGTGGCTCGGTTTTGTCTGCATCCAGTGTTTGATAAAGGAATTGACGGAAGAGCACTATCAGGAGTGGAGCCTGAGACCTAAGTTAACTTACCACGCCAATACTGCAGAATGACTATCAAAAAGTACACCTTCGTGGGGTCTAATAGAGAACATGTGCTGGAATTAGACCCTCGAAAATTTTGGGGCTACCCTCTAAGAAACTTGATTGTCTCGCTAAGGGAATTGACGGAAGGGCACCACCAGGTGTGGAACCTGCGGCTTAATTTGACTGAACACGCCAATACTGTAGAACAACTGACAAATCGAGAGCACTGCCGTTTGGGTCTAATAATGAACGAACGCTGGTATTAAACTCACGGATGACAAGTCAGCTCTCAAACACTCAAATGAAAGAACGCTACGGAAATCGTGTTTAATTGCGCAGAAACCGCAGATTTCAAATACCTGGTCATTGACAAACAAAAGCCCTCAATAAATTCGTCTGACCAAATAGTGAACGGGTGCTGGAAATAGATCATCTGAAGACAGGTCAGTTTTACCCTACAAATGACAGGGCGTTGCTACGGAAAACCAGCTCAAATCGAGAGGAGCCGCAGACACTTTGGTTCACGTACCAGGCTGATAAGCCAAGGGCGCGAGGCTACCATGTGGGGGATTACGGCCGAACCCTTGTAAGCCGCAATCCCGCCCAAAATCTCAGCACCACTGCAATGGGAGGCTCCTACATGCTCGGGACCTGGGGCTTGCGCCCCAGCCCTATCAGGTAGAGCCACAGTAAGAGGTTCTTGCCGCCCGCCAATCAAAGCGGGCGGACAACTGCTTGATACTCACCCTATACGGCGATGGGGTGCGAAAAAACACCAACCAAAGACTTAGAACCTGGTCGGGGTGTCGAAAACAGTAGAGCAGCCACCTCACTGTGAACTGTCAAGACTCAACCACTGACCATGAGAGTTGTCCGCACACCAGGCGATCAACATCTCTGTGACATTACCAGGCTTGTCCTCTGGCGAAATGCACTCCGGCTACGATATCTACCTCTGTACGTTATCAGCCATAACTATCATGCCCGTGCGGTACTGGTAAAATGACCACTGAACATCTGCTGCAGAACTGCCCGATATACGAGGATCAGAGAGAGCAGATGTGGCCATTGCCAGTGGAACTGCAAGACAAGCTCTATGGTAGTGGCGAGAGTCTCAGGATGACCGCCGCTTTTTTCGAGAAAATAATGCTTACTGTCTGACTGTTTACGCAGAAGAAGAAGAACCACTGACCACGAGAGTTGTCCGCACACCAGGCGAACAACATCTCTGTGACATTACCAGGCTTGTCCTCTGGCTGAATGCACTCCGGCTACGATATCTACCTATGTACGTTATCAGCCATATAACTATCATACTGGACGCAGAAGAAATGCAGACCAGCGGACATTGCACACCTGCCCCACTGTGTCAACACCCTAGGTGGCGGGGAATGCTAGGCGTACCATCCCTGCATAGAAGCCAAGAAAATAAAGGGAAAAAGAGATACCCCACTCACATGCAAATGCTACGTTCCTGGCAGGACGTGACGATCCTGGGACACAGACACACTGGACTGCCTCTCTTCCGGGTAAACCAGTCCATCTCATATATCATCACATATCATCATTGCACCCTATAGACACGAGTAGTGAAGACTCGATAGTCTGGTAAGACAACTTCCATAAGAGAGAAAACTCTGATCGTAAACAACTGCTACCTTGCAGATAGGCTGGGGACAGCCAAAGGCTAAGGAGGGCACCACTACAGAAACGCCTGTTGAAATCGGATGCACGGGGCCGCAAGCCTAACAAAACAGTGCAACGTAAATCACAGTATGATGGCAGTACAACCTATTAGAAAAACGTATGGCGCTCATCCTGCGGAGTCCCGCCAGGCAGCGATAGTGCCGGGCCTCACGCCTCGAAGGGGCCCACCCTTGACTACTGGTGGTCACCCACCCATGTGTCGTGGAGTCAAGGCACATGGCTATGGGGCAACGTCTATTGGCCAAAACCTCAAGACCCTCAAAATACTACAGTGGAATGCGGAGGGAGTCATTAACAAAAAACCTTCCCTAACACACCACCTGCATGAAGGTAAGATTGACGTGGCATGTATCCAGGAAACGCACCTCAACAATAACCATAAATTCTCAATCAGAGGATACCAGACCTTCCGTCTAGATAGAGAAGGCCACAAAGGAGGGGTCCTAATACTGACCAGAAACAGCATACCGAGTAGCGCGGTACCTGTCAATCACACCGGACAAGCAGAAATTGTAGGAGTTGACATAATGGCTCAAGAGACGAAGCTCCGCATTTTCAATCTGTACGGACCACCAAACAGAGACCTATCGCTCTCGAGTATGGAGGTCAGAGACTCCAACTGCATAGTAGTTGGAGATTTCAACAGCCACTCGGAGAGATGGGGATACTCTGACACAGACAGCAGAGGTGACGAAGTGGAAGATTGGGAGATAGATGCAAATCTCTCCCTAATCAATAGGCCGGAGGATAGCCCTAGCTTCTATTCAAGAACATGGCATACAACCTCGACTCCAGATTTGGCCTTCTCCACACAGGACATACACTATAAAATAGACCGCCAGGTGCTAAACCAACTGGCAGGTAGCGACCACAGGCCGATCAGGCTAACCATTGACATGGAAGTAGGTCCACAGGAAACAAAACCGCTCCCACGTTGGAATTACAAACGAGCCGACTGGGACAGATTTGCAATCCTGACAGATGGGCTGTGTGAAACCATCAACACACGAAACACCAAAATGAAGCCCATGGTAGAGAGCCTAAGCAAGGCAATAATGCAAGCCGCCACTGAAACCATCCCAAGAGGAGCTAGGAAAAACTATAAGCCCTACAGGAATGATGAGTTACAGAAAGTGGAAGATGCAGTAACAAATGCTAGGAACATGGCAGAACGAGAAAAATCCATGGAGGCAAACATCGCCCTCAAAGCCGCCGCGGCGAAGTACAAACACACTCTCAAGCAAACAGCAAGAGAAAGCTGGAAAAAAAAAACGGAAAGTCTAAACCTGGACAAAGAAGGGAACAAGCTATGGAAGCTAGTCAGAGCCATGAATGACGAAACCCCGTCAAATAAACAAATTACTATCAAGCAAGGCGAGAACTTGATCACAGGTAAGAAAGCCGCAAACGCCTTTGTCGATCACTATGCCAGAGCAAACCACATCGAGGTCCCTGCAGATACGCATACAGACATTAGCGAAGAGCTAAAGGGACACGAAAACATAAATACGGCTCCTGAAGAGCACATGATGGCCAAACTAACAATGCGCGAGATGGAAGAGGCTATGAGAATACTAAAGAAAAGGAAATCTCCCGGAAAAGACGGGATAACAAACGAAATGCTGATGGGGCTGGGCCAAACAGCGAAGAAGAAACTACTATCAGTCCTGAACCAAAGCTGGAAAAGGGGTATTGTACCCCAGGCATGGAAAGATGCAATACTGGTACCAGTACCAAAAACAGGAAAGGACAAAACAGATCCAAATGGATACAGGCCCATAAGCCTACTGAGCTGTGTCGGCAAGCTGATGGAACGGATGATAAACACCAGACTGATGTGGCATCTGCAAGAAAAACGAATACTAATTCCACAGCAAGCCGGCTTTAGACAGCACAGATCCACTGAGGACCAGGTCATCCTCATAGCCCAGGAGATAGAAGATGCCTACCAGGCACAGAAACACACAGTAGCTGTTTGGGTGGATCTGGAAAAGGCATTTGACAAAGTCTGGAAGGATGGACTTAGAGTCAAGCTAAGAAGAAGTGATGTCTGTGGGAAGATGTACAAGTGGATCAACCACTACCTCAAACAAAGAACGGCCAGAGTCCAAGTACAAGGGCAGATGAGCAAAAAGGTGACACTCGAGCAGGGAGTACCCCAAGGGGGAGTATTGTCACCCACACTCTTCCTGGTATATATAAACGACATTACAGAGAATATACCAAGAAGAGTCCATAGCTCAATGTTTGCAGACGATCTGGCTATGTGGACCTCTGAAAAGAATCTCACCATAGCAAGAAATCGGATGCAGACGGCCCTAACATCGCTGGAAGAGTGGGCGAACTCATGGCTGGTCAAAATAAACGAGGAGAAAACCACGTGCACAATATTCTCGCTCTCATTAAAACCCCAAAGTACCAAATTAAGTCTAAATGGCAAAATCCTGCAGCCAAACGACAACCCAACCTATCTGGGAGTCACATTTGATCGGCGCATGACATGGAAAAGTCAGATTGAGAGAAACCGAATGAAGGCCAGAGAAAGAATGGCGATCATGAGGAAATTTGCTGGCACAAGCTGGGGAGCAGGCGAAGGCATACTAAAGAAACTGTACACTGGAAGAGTGAGACCAGTTCTCGAGTATGGCATTGCGGCATGGACAACAGCAGCGAAGGCGAACTTCGATAAAGTTAACAAACTTCAAAACCAAGCCATGAGAATTATATCTGGGAGTCACATTTGATCGGCGCATGACATGGAAAAGTCAGATTGAGAGAAACCGAATGAAGGCCAGAGAAAGAATGGCGATCATGAGGAAATTTGCTGGCACAAGCTGGGGAGCAGGCGAAGGCATACTAAAGAAACTGTACACTGGAAGAGTGAGACCAGTTCTCGAGTATGGCATTGCGGCATGGACAACAGCAGCGAAGGCGAACTTCGATAAAGTTAACAAACTTCAAAACCAAGCCATGAGAATTATAACAGGTGGCATGAAGTCAACGCCAATTGTAGAACTTGAAAAGATTACAAAACTGCAATCCATGACCGATAGAAGAGACTGCAGAGCCCAGCTGCAGTCAAAGAAACTCCGAAGACTGACGGACCATCCAATGTACCAGAGACTAAACAATCTGGGAAATGGGAAACTAAAGCGGAGAAACTTTGCAGAAATAGCCAAAGCAAAGATGCACGAAGATCCCATAAACGCACTAACAACACCAAAACCCATCACTACTGTACGAAAACCTACTTGGAGGCAGGATATATTTCCAGAGGTGGTAGAAAATATACCAGGTATTGCAAACAAAAACTGCCAGACTGAAAAAGAAAGGAGAGACACTACCCTAAGCTTCATAACGAAAAGCTACCCAAGCATGGACTGGACCCATGCATACACCGACGGTTCTGTAACAAACACTACACAGAACGGAGGGGCAGGAGCATTCCTGAACCTACCAAATGGCAGAAAAATAACACTGTCATTCGCTACTGGTAAGTACACAAGCAATTTCAGAGCGGAGGCAGAGGCACTGAGGGCGGCAGAGGAAGAAATGGTAACACACAGTGAAAATGAGAGCCATATAGTCCTGCTGACAGATGCTCTCGCCGTAGTCACAGCGCTAAAAAGCCAGAAAAACACTGAGCTTAATGACTTAAGAGCAGCACTCTGCAAACTGTGCCAGCAGTCCGCACCAAAAAGGGTAGTGGTACAGTGGGTTCCGTCACACTGCAACATCCAAGGCAACGAGGAGGCAGACAGACTGGCAAAAGAAGGTGCAAGGCTACCACAAACAGATACCAGTATGACGTACGAAGAGTCAAAACGGCTTATCAAAGCCAGATACATGACCAAATGGGAAACCGAACATACTGGTTACACCAAAAACGATGCCTATTACCAGTTGAACCGAAGAGAGCAGGTCGTTGTCTTCAGACTTCGCACTGGCCACAACAGACTGAGGTACCACCTATTCAACAAATTAAAGATAGGGTTTACCGACGAATGCCCGTGCGGTACTGGTAAAATGACCACTGAACATCTGCTGCAGAACTGCCCGACATACGAGGATCAGAGAGAGCAGATGTGGCCATTGCCAGTGGAACTGCAAGACAAGCTCTATGGTAGTGGCGAGAGTCTCAGGATGACCGCCGCTTTTTTCGAAAAAATAATGGTTACTGTCTGACTGTGTACGCAGAAGAAGAAGAAGAAGAAGAATAATAAATTGGTGAATGATTCGGCAATCTATGTAGGCAAGGATTGCATAGATGGGTAGATCCCATATTACAACTAAAAAATGGTTGATGGAACACGGCGACAGCAATTCTTTATCACCGAGGTATGAAGAGGTTGCAAGGAACACCTCAAATGCGTTGGTCATATTTCTTTGCAGTACGCAACAACATCCGAGAGGCCTCTGTTGACATGCTTGCAATCCGCTGGACTTCCGCGACCCAACACGGGATCCGCTGGACTTCCGCGACCCAACACATGGTCCGTTGGAAACGAATTTAGTACCCGCAGGAACGCTGAAGAACATGTCATAAAGATAAGGTCATAAGCTTATGACGCCCCCACAACACTTGGTCCAGGTAAATGGACCAGCCAAGTTGTAACCTCCGACTTTCAACATATTTGCCAATTGATCTGAATTACTGCTATAACCAATTCTTAATGCTTGTTATATACCACGGATATAAATAAGAATATAGGACTAACCTGGACATGTTTCCCCGCCTCCTGTGTGCACTTCTGTTTTTATTGACAGCCATCCAACCTAATAATGTATAAAATGTTAATCTTTGTGACTTTCAAAATTCTAAACTTGCATCAGAAATATTTAATTTAAAAATACATTAAATAGCCAGAATATTGATCCGTATCGATTTGTTTTTTTCTGAATATGTATCTTGTACCTGTAAGCAAACCGATCAGTTAGTTAGTTAGTTAGCTAGTTAGTTCTTTTAACTTATGCCATTAAGCGTCGAGAGGAGATTAAGTCATCTGTCCTGCGGTAAGTCCGTTGCGTCGGTCAATGTGAGACCATGTCGTTGCACAATCACTCTAATATCATCTATCCACCTGCCTAGCAACCGCTCCCTTACCCTGTAGCCAGATAAACCAGCGTTGTAAGCCATCAATGGATGTTGCTGATGGTCCATTCTCATGAGATGACCAAACCAATTTAGTAACGATCTTTTTATGCAAGCGGTCCTACACATTCATATTTCCTTTGGTTCCTTACGAAATATAAAGCTACCCATTCAGTTGGTTTCTTACTAAACATGTTTGTATGGTGTTCCAGTAGTGGTTTCTATATTTTCTGCATGAATCTAGCCCTTTCTAGTCGACTATTACCACATGCTTGGAAGGTGACATCTTGTCTATTATTTCATTCCTATGGACCGCAAGAGAGTCGTACAACTATCTTAGCAAAACTGTCTGCACACTGATTTCCTTTGAGCCATTGTTGTTTGTCTAGTACTCCTTGAAGACCTTCCAAATACATCTATTTCTGTTCCACTTGGGACACTGTATTTTAAAATGTGTGTGTTTGTTTGTTTTTTTAGCTTTTGTTGTTCAACTAAAATGGTTTGACCACGTAACAAAACTACAACCACACAGCACCCCCTCCCCCATTGCAACGCTAAATAGATACAGCTGATTCAATGCCAAAAGCTGTCTACGAGAAAGGTGGCTTACATAAATATCTGAATCGGTGAATGCCACTGTGCATGAGATACTTTAGATACTTTCATAATCTTGGCTTGGCTTGGCTTCGTTCGTTATCAATCTCCCACTACCAAACCCTGAAAGGGCTTGAGTAGCAGAATGTAGTCCATAGAACGGAATGCGTTGTATCGTAGTTTACAGCTAGACTCCGATATTTGCACCTTTCGGTCCAACACATCCGACTTCAGCACGCTTTTTTTTAGTACTGGGTTAGCATTCCCTTTTCGATCCCTTCTTCTTAGCCAGTCTGCTCTGTTGCAGCATGTTATCCAGAATCACCGCGTGGAGGTGTAGAAGGGTCTTGGCAGCTCTGGTTCGCTGGCCCTGATGCTGACCACTGCAGCTCATGTGCTGCTCAGTATCTTGATCCCTTTTCATAATCTGACGTTGAAAGGCATAACTGAATACGAAAAAGAAGAAGAAGAAGAAGAAGAAGAAGAAGAAGAACATAAATAAAAAGAAGAAGAAGAAGAAGAAGAAGAAGAAGAAGAAGAAGAAGAAGAACATAAATAAAAAGAAGAAGAAGAAGAAGATAAAGAAAAAGAAGAAGAAGACGAAGTTTGTCCAACCATCTTTTCTATCCCGCATTAAAATATATAGCATTGTATACGGACCGATAATCAATAAGCAGTTAATCGTAACGCCATATTAGTCACTGCTGTTAAGGATGGAGTGTTGAAGATTCCAATCAACCTCCGTTTGTTAATAAAGGGAGTTGCCATCTCTCTTCTACGCTGCGTTTCCTTTCCTAATAGTAAACGAGGTGGTCATTCGCAGCTGGGTCGAAAGGCCCGTATCTATAAGTGGGATCAAATTTGACACATTTTCCTTTAGAATCGATCTCTCTAGCGCTCGACTGCTAAGACAGTCATCAACAATTACAGAACAGCATTAGCATGTAAGTATGCCATCTTCGTTACAGATGTAAGGGATTCATGTATACCTCGCATGGCGCATGCAAAGTAACAAGCATCAATCTGCATTACGCATGTCAGGAGCTCGTCTAATTCTAGCCTCTGTAGATTAAACTTCACAAGCGTTTCGATTAGTTTTATTCATGCAAGGGGATTTGTAGTGAATTATACCAGTAAAACGCATATTGATCTAAATTGCATTGCACATCCAGATTTATTGCATATACATCTGTACATAATATCGATCTGATTTGCATATTGACGTGTCTTGCATATCGATGTGCATTACCAACGTATGGAGTTAGTTTATGAAGAAATGAAGTCTTTGTCCCATGCTTCGACGAATTAAGTGTTGGTCCCATGGTTGAACACATGAAGTGTTGGACCTGTACTTCAACAAATGAAGTGTTGGACCCGTGCTTCAACAAATGAAGTGTTGACATATTGCTTCAACAAATGAAGTGTTGAATTATTGCTTCAACAAATGTAGTGTTGGACCCATGATTCAACAAATGAAGTGCTGGACCCATGCTTCAACAAATGAAGTTTTGGACCCATGCTTCAACAAATGAAGTGTTGGACCCATCCTTCAACAAATGAAGTGTTGGACCCATCCTTCAACAAATGAAGTGTTGGACCCATCCTTCAACAAATGAAGTGTTTAATTATTGCTTCAATAAATGTAGTGTTGGACCCATGCTTCAACAAATGAAGTGTGTGACCCGTGCTTCAACAAATGAAGTGTTGAATTATTGCTTCAACAAATGAAGTGTTGAATTATTGCTTCAACAAATGAAGTGTTGAATTATTGCTTCAATAAATGTAGTGTTGGACCTATACTTCAACAAATGAAGTGTTGGACCCATGCTTCAACAAATGTAGTGTTGGACCCATGCTTCAAGAAATGTAGTGTTGGACCTGTGCTTCAACAAATGAAGTGTTGCACCCATGCTTCAACATATAAAGTGTTGGACCCATGCTTCAACAAATGAAGTATTGGACCCGTGCTTCAACAAATGAAGTGTTGGACCCATGCTTCAACATATAAAGTGTTGGACCCATGCTTCAACATATAAAGTGTTGGACCCATGCTTCAACATATAAAGTGTTGGACCCATGCTTCAACAAATGTAGTGTTGGACCCGTGCTTCAACATATAAAGTGTTGGACCCATGCATCAATAAATTAATTGTTGGTTCCGTCCTTCAACAAATGAAATGTATTTATTTTGCCTATGAAAATGGTTAAGCAATGAATTATTCCAGATTTACACAAATTGATTAGCATTGAGTATCTTCAAGTTTTGTACGAACTGTATTTCATATCAATTGTTTTCTCGTGAATATCACAATTGTTCTCAAAATATGAATAATAATATGTTTTGCGAATCGATCATTTTTACAAATCCATTTGTATTGCTGATATATGGAGTTCGGTTATTGATTACGTCTACACATTAACCGTACCTAATAACGGTATGTAGATCTGCCGTTTTGGTCTGGAGAGAGTGATAATAGAAGGCAAGGTTATTGGACGGAGATAATGGGTCGACACCTAGGAAGATGACAAATTGTCTCTCTTAGATTCTTCTTCTTTTTCTTCTTCGTTCGTTCTCAATCTCCCACTACCAAACCCTGAAAGGGTAAGTAGCAGAATGTAGTTCAGAGAACGGAATGCGTTGTGTTGTAGTTTACAGCTTGGCTGCGATATTTGCATCTTTCAGTCCAACACATCCGACTTCAGCAAGTAGTTTGTGAGTACCGGGTTAGCATTCCCTCTTCAATCCCTTCTCCTTAGTTAGTTTGCCCTGCTGCAGCCTGTTATCCATGATCACCACGAGGAGGTGTAGAAGAATCTTGGCAGCTATGGTTCGCTGGCCCTGACGCAAGCAGTCAGCTATGGGTCTTAGATTCAAAAGCTACAGACGAATTATTTCACATCTGTTTTTTTTTCCCTAATTATCTGACAGTAAATATTTGAGACGAACAATCTTTTTTTAATGTAACAAAACAAGGAATGATTTTATTGTAAGCAGTACATAATCTGAACATTACAAACACGAAATCTTAACTACAACAAAATGAGCTTATGTACTTCCAGTGCCCAGCAAGATGGCTGCTTCCTTTGTTCATCTCGACGGTTCTCCTGTTAAATTCAAGTAAATATGAGCCTCATCGCGAGAAGCTCTAGGTTCTGTTCGGAGACAGTCCCCATCTTACCCCCTTTCCCCCTCCCCCCCCCCCCCCCACGCCCCACCCACCCATTCACCCCTGTTAGGTGAAATTGCACGTTCACTCGTTTGCTCTCTTAAATAATCGCGATTTTCATGGACAACGCATAGGATATGTCTTTAGATAAACTAAACCACAGGCTCTTTCTCTAGTATGTATAATCTAATCCTCTCATTAACCACACAATCTAATTGTTAGCTATGTTCATGTTCAATGTACTCTGGCAGTGTCTGTGACTTCTGATGTTATTAAAATCTCGTCTTTTTCCGTGCATGTTCCGCTGTAAAATAAAATGTCTAACTAATCCGCCTCGAGACCTAAAGAAACGACCCCATGTGTTATACCAACACTTTTCTCTAACAGGTCTCAGAAAAAACACCAACGTTATACCAACACTTTTCTCTAACAGGTCTCAGAAAAAACACCAACGTTCTACCAACACTTTTCTCTAACAGATCTCAGAAAAAACACTACCGATATACCAACACTTTTCTCTAACAGATCTCAGAAAAAACACCAACGTTATACCAACACTTTTCTCTAACAGATCTCAGAAAAAACACCAACGTTTGACCAACACTTTTCTCTAACAGGTCTCAGAAAAGAACACCAACGTTTGACCAACACTTTTCTCTAACAGGTCTCATGTGTAAGTCCTAGTGTTATGAACACTTTCAGATATGAACCATCTCTGGCTACAACTGATCGTCGAGACAAAACTGACTGGCAAAAAGACACTTATCAGACAGCCAGGAGACAATTTTGAGCAAGTGTCAACTTCGTCGTTGTTCTGATTTCTTGTCAATTTCCATCTGTCAACCAAAGAGCTAAATCTGTCAAACCAAGAGCTAAATCTGTCAATCTAAGAGCTAAACTTGTCAACCTAAGAGCTAAATATGTCAATCTAAGAGCTAAATATGTCAACCCAAGAGCTAAATCTGTCAAACTAAGAGCTAAATCTGTCAATCTAAGAGCTAAGCCTGTCAACCTAAGAGCTAAATATGTCAATCCAAGAGCTAAATCTGTCAACCCAAGAGCTAAATCTGTAAATCAAAGAGCTAAATATGTCAATCCAAGAGCTAAATCTATCATCCTAAGAGCTAAGTCTGTACCCAAGACCTAAATCTATCAACACAAGAGCTAAGTATGTCAACCCAAAAGCTAAATCTATCAACCCAAGAGCTAAGTCTGTCAATTCAAGAGCAAAATCTATCAACAGAAGAGCGAAGTCTGTCAAACCAAGAGCTAAATCTGTCAATCTAAGAGCTAAATATGTCAACTTAAAAGCTCACAACGAGTATGCTGTCTGATGTGGTCTGCTCTGCTCTATCTCGAATACTCTGATACATCATTTTAAAAACGGGTTGTAAGTCGCTTCCTCTTTCCTTATTTGCTGAGGAGACCTAAACACATCCAACTTACTGTTGTCTATCAACCCAAAAACCCTCCACTACCACATCTTTGGACATTCCCCCACTAAAAGTATTCGATGGTTATAGAATCACAGAACCTTGATGCATGATACTGGACACATTAGTGCAGCTGTCCATATCACTTTGTACCCACCTTCAGCAAAAACAGCGATTGATCTTTCTATGGCGACAGTCGCCCGATGCACCAGTTGAATGTTGTTTTGCTATTCAGTCCCCACGCCGTCCTTCTGGATTGCAACTGAAGGTCAACTTTTTAGAATAATCGCCAAGTTAGACATACAAGGGTCGCGTGTTTACCCTTTCTCCAGGGCCACATTATCCAAAACAGAAGTCTCATCACGATGTCACCCTGCAGCTAAACATTCTAAAACGTTGTCATAATAATAATAATGTTCGTTTACCCGTCTGAGGCCCGTTGCATCGGTCGGCCACATCCATGACCCACTCCTGTGGCATGGTTCCAGGCTTCGTCCAAGGCGGAGGAGCATGTTCATATCTGCTGTAGCGGGGACGGCGTGGCCTAGTGGTTAAGTGGCACGGCTCACAACCAGAAGGTGCTGGGTTCGATCCCCATCGCAGCACCAGCCGTTACCCCGGGGAAGCAAACCCTTAGAAAATGCAGGAGGAAGCAGACCCTTACATAAAATGCATGCTGAAGTCGGATGCACTGGGCCGACAGGCGCAAAATAAAAACATAGTGCAACGCACTCCGCCTTGGAGATTAGAGAAATAAGGCGAACGCAAAAAAAAAAAAAAAAAAAATATCTGCTGTAGCCATAATGTGTGGGTAGGGCCTGTATTGGGCCTACAACCATTCGAATGAAGACTTTTGGCGCTGAGGAACGACTTGTTCAGTATCTTGTGGGCAGTTGTTTCCTGGTCCAGCCGTACAACATGGCCGAAGAAAGAAACTCTCCCCCGGTCCAGTGTTTCTGAGATTGCGTGGAAGCCTATTTTAGCAGAGACCTCCTAGTTCCTGATGTAGTCATGCCATCGGATGCCCAAGATACGCAGCTGGTTGCGCATGTTGAAGCCTCCAGTCTTGACATGTCATATTTCCAGCAATGTCCAGGATTCTGATCCGTAAAGTAGTACTGGCCCACTCAGAACTGGCAGACGCGGATTTGTGTCATACGGAAGATCTTGCCATTACTCCACACACGTCGGAGATCGTGCATAGCAGACACAGCTAGTCTGATCCGCCTTCACATATAGGGGCCACTGCGCCCATCGGATGATATCATGCTATAGAGATAGATGAATTCGTTGGTGCCCTCTGCAGTGTGACCTTGGGTTTTAATACCCTGGGGTGCTGTGTCGGAAATGAGGTTCTGATATTTGGTCGTGGCCAAGGATATAGGCAGGCCTAGAGAGGGCGGTTCGCTTTATAATATTTCCAGAGAGAGCTGCAGTGCAAATGTGTATGTGCCAAACAGGACAATGTCGTCCGCGTAAACGAGATCAATGAAGGTTGACTGATCAATAGATGTACTCTTTTGGTGCGCTCTGAGGCGATCAAGACGCAGTCTGGACAATCATGTTAAAGAAGGACTTATCTACCAATCAACCAACTACATAGTTATCAACATATCTATCAACCAGCCTGCCTATCAACCTGTATGCATGCCGGCCTATCTACCTACCTACATACCTATTTATGCATTTACCTATCTACCAACATATCTGTTTATCTACCTGTCTACCTGCATATCAACATATGTACCTATCTAAGTAGATTACTCGTGTTTTGGTCAATTAATTATTTCAACTTCCTCGTAATGTTGTTATAGTCCGAAGCTAATCAGAGTTCTTCAATTTGAACAAATTTTCTCTGGTAGTAAATTAATGTGGCTCCTTCTTATATAGTGGGTGGGGGAGTAGGGGCGGGGGTGGTTGAAGAAGGGGGTCTTGACAAAATGGAATTGGCTCATTTTGATTCTAGAGCAATGCGAGGCTTCTCAGTGATTCTGCTTCGTCTACCAGGTTGCTGTAACATGGCGTGTTTTAGGGCACACATCATGGACATGATGTGGGGCCTCGGTCCACATGATTCATCTGAATCTAAAACGAGCGACTTAACACGCATCTTCCGTCGATCTGTTTCTTGTATTCGTCCATCACGGAGGATGAAGACCTCTCTCTCTCTTTCTCTCACCTTCTCTCTCCTTCTGGCTCTGCTTCTTTCTATATCTATCTATCTATCTATCTATCTATCTATCTATCTATCTATCTATCTATCTATCTATCTATCTATCTATCTATCTATCTATCTCTCTATATCTCTCTATCTATCTATCCATCCATCCATCCATCCATCCATCCATCCATCCATCTATCTATCTATTTCTCTATCTATCTATATATCTATTTACCTATCCATCCATCCATCCATCCATCCATCCATCTATCCATCTATCTATCTATCTAACTATCTATCTATATATCCTTCTATCCATCTGTCTATCTATCTATCCATTCGTCCATCCATCCATCTATCCATTCATCCATCCATCTATCTATCTATCTATCTATCCATGTATATATCTATCTATCTATTTATCCATCCTTCCATCCATCTATTTATCTATCTATATATCTATCTATATATATACATATATATCTATCTATCTATCTAACTATCTATCTATCTATCTATCTATCTATCTCTCTATCTTTTTATCTATATATCCTTCTATTCATCTATTGAGAATATGCTCGGTCAGTCAATATATACGATGCCTCCTGTGCGTTTCTGGAAAGATGTTGGTCAGTGTTGACAGTGAAAACTCACTTGATGTGATAGTTGTATTATGCCAGTTTGACTAGCCCAGGGCCTAACAAATCACGGGGCTCTTATAAGTGATAATGTGACCCCTACCATATTAGAACCAGTGTCGTATTACTTGCACAATTTTCAAAATCTCGCAAATACCCCCCTCCTCCCTTCCTCTCAGTTTTACGGAACACATAAAAAAACTCATCCTACTTAATTATCTCTCTTTCCCTCGACTTTCAATGTCAGAATGGCGACATCTTGTAACGCAAAAGACATCACAGTTCTTCTTCTTCTTCTTCTTCTTCTTCTTCTTCTTCTTCTTCTTCTTCTTCTTCTGCGTACGCAGTCAGACAGTAACCATTATTTTCTCGAAAAAAGCGGCGGTCATCCTGAGACTCTCGCCACTACCATAGAGCTTGTCTTGCAGTTCCACTGGCAATGGCCACATCTGCTCTCTCTGATCCTCGTATGTCGGGCAGTTCTGCAGCAGATGTTCAGTGGTCATTTTACCAGTACCGCACGGGCATTCGTCGGTACACCCTATCTTCAATTTGTTGAATAGGTGGTACCTCAGTCTGTTGTGGCCAGTGCGAAGTCTGAAGACAACGACCTGCTCTCTTCGGTTCAACTGGTAATAGGCATCGTTTTTGGTGTAACCAGTATGTTCGGTTTCCCATTTGGTCATGTACCTGGCTTTGATAAGCCGTTTTGACTCTTCGTACGTCATACCATCACAGCTCATTTCAGTTCAGTTCAAATGCCATCTTCGTATCGAGGGTAGGCTAAAATGGATCTCCGGTGTACTCTATCTCTTGCAGAAATGGTGAAAGTCTGACAAGCTTTTGTCAGTCCATCTCCTGATGTTCTCCACCTACTTATAAAAGTACCTGCCTCTTAAACGACTGCCATCTAACTTAGTGTGGTTCTCAATCTTGTTATGTTGAAAATAATTTGTCTGACTAATTCTGATTTCCGTCAGAAATTCTCTTCTCACCCCTAACTCTTGCAACACCTCCACATTTGTGTTCTTATCTTTCCCAGAAATGCGACCCAATCGTCTATATAAATCCACATTTCGAAGAATTAGTTATCTTTTCCAACTTGTTTTTCATGGTCCATGTTTCTCCACCATAAAGTAGTGACGAACATGCATAACACATGATAATTCACATTGTCAATTTGTGTTTGACTGTCAGTATGTGTCGCATGTTGATGAATACCAGCTTGGCCATACATATTCACTTTCTCATTTCTTTTTCATAGCTGCTTTCTTCCGTTATTATATGACCTAGATAGGAGAAACTCTGTACCTGTTCCAGTAGTTGATCGTTAATGTGTCTCTACATACATTGTGTTTTGTCACTTTTCCCAAGTATGATTGTCTTTGTTTCCTTTATATTTAAAGCAGCATAGACATGCCACAAATAAGGAATTGCAGAAATAAGTAAGTTTTACTTTAGAAATAAACCGGAACTTGTACAACCTGTTTCTTCTTCTTCTTCTTGTTCTTCATGTTCTTCTTCTTCTTCTTCGTCATCGTCTTCTTCGTCTTCTTCTTCTTCTTCTTTTTCTTTTTCTGCATCTATTTCTTCCTCTTCTTCTTCGTCTTCTTCTTCTTCTGCATCTGTTCCTTCGTCTTCTTGTTCTTCGTCCTGTTCTTCTTCTTCTTCTTCTTCATGTTCTTCTTTTTCTTCTTCTACTTCTTCTCCATGTTCTTCTTCTTCTTCTTCTTCTACATCTGTTTCTTCTTCTTCTTCTTCTTCTTCTTCTTCTTCTTCTTCTTCTTCTTATGCATCTATTCCTTCGTCTTCTTCTTCTTCTTCTTCTTCTTCATGTTCTTCTTTTTCTTCTTCTACTTCTTCTCCATATTCTTCTTCTTCCTCTTCTTCGTACGCTTTCATACTTCAACTTGAATGTTTCTAAAGAAGACATTGGTCCTCATGAGGTCATCGGTATCTCTATAGAGCTTGTCTTGGAGTGGTACGGGAGATGGTCAAATGTGCCTTCTTTGTAACTCGTATTCTGGACACTTGTCAGCATATGCTCAGCAGTCATTTTATCATCTGTACATTTATAATTCACATTTTCAAAAACATTTCACCCGGACTCTCCTGCCTATTAGAAAATCCAAAGAGAAACATTTCATCTCGCACAATGGCATGACTACTACATTTCTTTACCTGGCAAACAGATCCTAAACAAACATGTCACAGACACCCTCTAACCCTTTCTCTAATCTAGCCTGTCTCCACATGTAGATCAGCAGGTAGATCAGCAGGTAGATCAGCAGGTAGATCAGCAGGTAGATTAGCAGGTAGATCGGCGTGTTGATCCGCATGAAGATGCGCATTGCCCATGGAAAGGCTTGAATAATTTAAGTAATGTGATTGTTTTACCGTGTCACTCCAAAGGATTCGTCTTCTTCGTTCGCTCTCAATTTCCCACTACCAAGCCCTGAAAGGGTAAGTAGGAGAATGTAGTCCAGAGAACTGAATGCGTTGTGTCGTAGTTTACAGCTTGGCTGCAATATATGCACCTTTTGGTCCAACACATCCGACTTCAGCAAGCAGTTTTTGAGTGCCTTGTTAGCATTCCCTCTTTGATCCCTTCTCCTTAGTCAGTCTACCCTGCTGCAGCCTGTTATGGTTCGCTAGCCCTGACGCTAGTAGTCAGCTATGGCTCACTGACCATTGCAGCTCATGCGCTGCTCAGCATCTTGATCCCCCAGAGGATCCGTGGGGGGGGCTCAACTGCATTTCGTCGTTTTTCAGGAAGCTTGTCTGCTAACCTGATGCTGAACCCTCAAAACGCCTTTAATAACAAGTTTGAAAGGAAGTATTGGTTTTGTTATTTTTTACCCCAGCTACTGCTAGTGTGGAGTAAGTAGACCTGTTAACTAATTAATCGAAAGGCGTTCTGCTGCATCTAAAGCATAGGATCTCAGCAATATACACGAAGTCAACATGTGTGTACCTGCCCGAATTGAATTTTGTGTAACTTAAAAGTTTCTACAGGTTTTGGTAGTCAGTCCCATGTACAACCCTCCTTAGTCACCTGCCAGATTACAGTGTTGCTGTTAATGACATCCCTTTCTGGTGTGGTAACACTTGTGCGAGTAAATACATTAATTTGTGGTATACTACATTGCTGATGAGAGATCTTTTGTTTCTGACCTTCGTTGTACGGAAATCAATCTTTATTTTTATCCCTATTGAATATCGATCTGTGTTGTATAAAATCTCAATTTCATACCCACTCATATTATCCATATAAGTGGATCGGCTATAAATTATCTCATGTGTCTCCAGAATCAAAGATCGTCCCGAAGCAAGCCCCCCAAGCTCTCGGCCGGATCTGCCAACTTGATTTATTACTCTCGCTACTGCAATGGACTAATATCAGACGAGGTTTGCAAGTTTCCGAAATACTTCTTTTATCCTAAAGACATGCCGGTACTTAACTGCGTTCCTGGGTCAGACAGTGAGAGGATCCCTACTCAATCTCTATTATGCGGCTGTGTTTTCCGGAGATTTGTGAAAATCCCGCCTGTAATCGAGGTCTTAGACCTTAGTCGCTTGGGGAGAAACATTTATTCTTTCCTTGATTGTGATATTTTGGGAACTTTCTTTGATGAATGTACCTTTGTGTAGTGGATTTGCTACATCTATACAGTTTATTCTGGTCTGTTTGAGGATGATATATATTCGAGGGTTAATTTGTTTCTTGGGATGATATATGTTCGAGGGTTGGTCTGTTTGTTGAGATGATATTGGTTCGAGGGTTGGTCTGTTTGTTTGGATGATATATGTTCGAGGGTTTATGTGTTTGTCGGGATGATATATATTCGAGGGTGTGTGTGTTTGTTGGGATGAAATATGTTCGAGTGTTGGTTTGTTTGTTGGGATGATATATATTCGAGGGTTGGTCTGTTTGTTGGGATGATATATGTTCGAGGTTTCCTTCGACAATATTTTTACAGATTATGGAGGCTCGCTGCCTCTTTATCCTCTTAATATCTGCCTTAGTATAGTCACATGTTTGCGTGTTTATGTTTACTTCTTTCCCTGGTATAAGATCCCAACGGATGATCTAATTGTTACTTATGCCAACAAGTTCTTCAACGGTAAAGTTTTCAATCATATTTTCCTCTACAGTAATAAACTAGGTCGAGTGTGTTTTTGCATCTGGTGTTTGTTTCTACATGTTGAATCAAAAAATTGTCAGTTATACACTGAACTAAATGTTTTGACTCTACAAGTGCTTCTGCATATCCCATTTTATTTCTGGAAAGTTTAAATCTCCCATTAATAATAATTTCCCCTCACTTGCCTTTTCTATGCTACTAATCAGCTCCTGATCTTCCTCTTTTTAGCTTGATGGACATCTATAGCATACTAAAATCACAGTTTTTTTCATCCCCACTTTCTATTTCTCCCCATACACTTTCAATTTTGTTACCAGATGATAAATCGTCTTTGGTCGTTATTTTAACTAAATTTGTAAAGTATAATAAAAAGTCACCTCCTTTAGCCTTGTCTCCAACTATCTTTTCTTTCCTTAACATTATATATCCCTCTATTTCAAGTTCACTATCTGCAATGTCCTCTTATGTCCATGATTCTGTTAATCCTATTATATATGGTTTTTCTTCATCTGCATACAGTTCCAATTCTTCTCTTTTGTTTACTATGCTTCTTACATTTGCATAAAAGCATTTTAGTTTGTGATTTTGTTGTTTTTCCAATATTTGCTTCTGTTTTATCATTTTAATTTTCGCTTTTCCACTGCTTAATTCACATTTCCCTGACCCCAACTATTCCCTTTGACTGCATCTTCTGTAGCACCCTATTGCATGCCTATCTTTAGTCTCATACTTCATAGGCCTTACTAGTTTAAATTTGTAATACAATACTTAATCATGTACTTCGCTACATCATGCTGTCCTATTTTCATTTAGATGTAAACCTCTCCTGTCTAACAATTTATTTGTGTCTGCTTTCACATCAATAAACTTCACAGCCATGTTTGCACACATCACCTGCAACCTAATGGTGATATCTATTATCTTACTATCTGGATAGTCTGACTTATCTGCTCCATATAAAATACTCATCATTGTGACCTTTCCGAACTTTTTTTTCCTCAAATGTTCCCATTAGACCCTTGTATCTTTGCATAATTATTTCTGTTAAGTACCATCTCTCTTTACATTATTAGTTCCTACCAATACCACAACATGAATGTTTGCTCTGTCATCAATCATATTTATTCTTCCCTCTTTGTCTTACATTTTAGCTCCGCCAATATCCATTTTTTCAAACATTTCATGTTGTTTTGACAAATGTCTGCCAAGCTGCCTCAACATTGAATCACCTACTACAAACACTGAACTGTCACTTATATTTGCATACTTCTCTGCAAAGCGCTCTGTCCTGTGTACTGTTTCCTCGCTAGAATATCCCTTACTTCAAATTACTATTTCCCTCTCCAATTCATACCTAAACTGACAGTGGTTTTATTTTATCACATCGACTACCCAACTGCAGCTTCTTTAAAACTTCCTCAATTTTCTCTTGTTTCTCTTCTATTTTGAACTGCTTTTTTCTATCACCTCCAATCTCTTCTCATGTGTCCTAATATTGCACTCAATTTGAGCCTCTCCCTATTGTACTCTACATAACCTTCATGTAACATTTACTTCATCTTCCAACGTTGTATCTATTCCTACACTAATCCTAACATTGCCACCACACAAATTACACAATGACACTCTTCTCCGCATTTCGACCTATCTTAGCCATACTAATTATGTTATTTATTACAGTTAAACTTCCTAGCCAATAAGCTATATTAATACATAATACAATATATATTTGTTCTAGTAAAAACCAAAATAAACGGTTAGCACTATGCAGGCAAATCAGATTAATGCGTACACTGGTCATGTCAATATTCCTCTATGCTTGTGAGCAATGGGCTGTAATAGCTGACCTTCAGCGAAGGTTTTAGGCCTTGGAGATGAGATGTTTCCGAAGACTGTTAAACGTCACGTACAAATATTGAGTGACAAAAGAGGAAATACTTCTTCTTCTTCTTCGTACGCTGTCAGACGTCAACTTGTATTTGTTCGAAGAAAGCAGCTGTCATCCTGAGGCTGTCGACACTGCCATTGAGCTTGTCTAGTGTTGCCACTGGTGATGGCCACAAGTGCTTTTTATGGTCCTCGTATGTCGGATAATTTTGCAACAGGTGTTCGGCAGTCATTTTCCCTGTACCGCAGGTGCATTCGTCAGTGCCACCTATCTTCAGTTTATTGAATAGATGGATTCAACAAATTGAAGATAGGTGGCACTGACGAATGCCCGTGTGATACCGGGAAAATGACCGCTGAGCATTTGCTGCAAAACTGCCCGACATACGAGGATCAGAGAAAGCAGATGTGGCCATCACCAGTGGCTACACTATACAAGCTCTATGGCAGTGTCGACAGCCTCAGGATGACCGCTGCTTTTCTCGAAAAAATAAAGGTTGATGTCTGACTGCGTATAATGAAGAAGAAGAAGAAGAAGAAGAATAGATGGTACCTCAGTATGTTGTGGCCTGTGAGGAGTCTGAAGACCACGACGTGCTTTCTTCAGCTCAACTGGTAATAGGCATCATTTTTTGTGTAGCCAGTATGCTGTGTTTCCCATTTGGCCATGTATCTGAGCCTTATAAACTTTTTGGACTCTTCGTAGGAAATACGAGACATCATTACAACAGCAATAGGGCCTTTTGAAGACTTCTTGGCAACTGTCAAAAGAAAGAAACTCGCTTGGTACGGTCACATATCGAGATCAAATGGTCTTGCAAATACGATCCTCCACGGAAAGGTGCAAGGCAGACGACAAAGAGGCCGTCCCAAAATGAGATGGGAGGACAACATAAAAGAGCCACAGGCAAATTATTCTGTGATTCTCATCCCAGAGAGAACATGTTGCATAAAGGGGACTGTGTGGACATAACATCAGATCTTCGTTATGTGGTTAACAAAGCGGCATATATGGCGCCTGGCAAGTTGCGGGTCTACTTTGGTCTAATATACGCCTTGACCACCTCCAGTCCCAAAAATAGTGGATCGAATATTCCAGGTTCTACCAACTTAACGGTTGATAAAAGATACTGGGATTGACCTGGCACGTCACTAGCCGATTTTCGCCTGCCACAATAATATGAAACAAAGGAGGCCACCCCTCCCCACGACATCTAACAACATAAATGAACTGAAGCTAGCTAGATAGAATAGTTTTAGCCAATATATCGGCTCTGTAAAATTGTAATAAAGTTTGCAGACCGATATATCGGCTCCGTAATATTGTAAGAAAGACATAAAAACGACGTTAATGTGACCACACGCGTAAATGCGTCCACTTAATAGCCCACCGACGAGGTGGGGAGATAGATTAAGTGAAGTATTTGGTCAAGCAGACATTTTAAAACAAATTACTGCAACCTTGTAAATAAAATATAACAGGTCCACACACAAACAAAAATCTAGTCCTACAATGGGTTCCGGTCCACTGTGGAATCCTTTTAAACGAGAATGCAGATGAGCTCTCAAAAGCCGGAAGGGACTGCACTCAGAGAGATATAAATACGCACAAACATTAAAGAAAAGAGCAGTGAAGACGAAAATAAAAGACAAGCACAACTAATTAAAACCAAAATCAGTACAACTTACAGGTGTACAGTACAACTTGCAGGTGTTACAGTACAACGTATAGCAGTTACAGTACAATTTATAGCAGTTACAGTACAACTTACAATGTTACAGTACGACTTATAGATGTTACAGTACAACGTACATGTTTTACAGTACAACTTACAGATGTTACAGTACAACTTATAGCAGTTACAGTACAATTTATAGCAGTTACATTACAACTTATAGGTATTACAGTAGAACTTATGGGTGTTACAGTACAACTTATAGCAGTTACAGTACGACTTATAGATGTTACAGTACAACGTACAAGTAATTACAATACAACTTACAGGTGTTGCAATACAATTTAAAGATGTTACAGTACACGTTATAAGTGTTACAGTACAACTTACGTTTGTTACAGTACGACTTATAGATGTTACAGGACAACGTACATGTTTTACAGTACAACTTATTAGTGTTACAGTACAACATATAGCAGTTACAGTACAGCTTACATGTTTTACAGTACAACTTATAGGTGTTACAGTACAAATTAAATATGTTACAGTGCAACTTATAAGTGTTGCAGTACAACTTTATAGGTGTTACAGTACAACTTATATGTGTTACAGTATAAGTTATAGGTGCTACAGTACAACCTATACATCTTTACAGTACCAGTTTTAGGATTCCGTGGCGAAGTGGTTAAACCGTCGGCCCTGTGATCAGGTTGGTGTGGGTTCGACTCCGGACTCCGCCGTCTTTTTCACGGGTGCTTGATGCGGAGTCCCCTGCATCTCGTAGTTGCCCCCTAGTCGTCTTGTCCTTGACTTGCGCCTTGGGACGGGCCGCACGAGACGAGAGAGTGAGGATAAAAAGTAGCGCAGTTAATCCTTACTAAAAAATAGCGCTAGCAAAATTAATTACGCCATCATCGTCTATGATGGACGGCGACCTTTGTCTTTGTATTTTACCAGTTTGAAGTGTTTCAGTACAACGTATAGGCACCAATGTACAATTTATAGGTGTTAAAGTGCAACTTATAAATGTGAGTCTGTCTTTCTGTTCTGCCTGGTGGTATATTCTGGTATGCCTTTCAGCGTCAGGTTATGAAAAGATCTATAGAACGAGTTCGTCTCTGTGCCTGGTGCACAGTAACATTTCCCGTTTCGGATATTTTTGTAAACCACAATTTTCGTGGTCTGCCTATCCGTTGTATCTGAACATCATTCCTTGTTGGGGGAGGGGTGGGGGTGTTGTGTGGGGGCAGCTTTGTTACGTTGCTAAACCATTTTAGTAACTGAATTTTAATGTAGTCTAATACTGGTGTTGTTCCTACAAGTCTTCTGATGTCATCGTTTCACTTCATGTTTCTCCTTATTGCGCCAAGTATTTTTACCAGACATTTTATTTCTGTTGTTAGGATTTGATGTAGCGTTTTTCATTTGATGTTAGTGTCCAGTTTTGACATTGATAGCCACAGTGTCGGGACGAAAATCATGTTGAATAAAGCTCTTTTCGTAGTTATTGTTACGCGCTTGGAATTAAGCATTGGAGTTCATTGTCCAATGATCTGATTTGCTTATTGCATTTTTGTTGGAAATCCGCTGTAATTCTTCCGTTTGCTCCCTAAGTATGTGGAATCTTTCAGCTGTTTGATCTGCTGTTTTCAATGGCGATATTGATGTCTCCGGCTATTCTAGATATTTTCATGACCTCAGTGTTTGCTGCATTGATTTTCATGCTGTATTCTTTATATGTTGTATTTAGTTCATCAATATGCTGTTGTAATTGTAGTTCTGAAGTTGCTATGACTGCTTGATCGTCAGCAAAAAGAAGTTTATTTAAGAGTTCACCAATGCTGCGACCTTAATTTGGGTTGGCTGTTTTACAAACGTGGTCTACACATCTAATGATCAACAAAGGGGATAGCACACACCCTTGCTGTACTCCTGATTTGATATGAAATGTTTCTGAAATTAGGGTTATTGTTTGAACAGAGCACCAGCCATTAACGTAAATACTTGTTCACAGGTTAATTAAGTAATCACTTTCTCCATAGTGTGTCAATATTTTCCATAGATGATACCTACCCTGTCAAAAGCCTTTTCTTGATCTACAAAGGCAACATTCGGTTCATTATTGTATTCAATTGTTTTCTTCATCAATTGTCGGAGTGTAGATATTGCATCTGTACATCTTCAGTTCTTTCTAAATAATATCAGAGACATTTGTTCATGACCAGTTGTTAGTGTGACAAGATTTACCATCTTTTTTGTTCTAACGCTTCTTGCACATTTTTCGCGAGACTGGGACAAGCATATTCGTGCAACAGAATGCGATCAGCATAACTTTACCAACAGACTTCAATTATGTTGTGCTTTGGTTGATCATGTATGTTCCATTCCATACTAACTGTTTTGCTACACGGCATAGTGGTGGTACAACGATTAATCGTGATACACGATGTGCAACATAAATGCATCACCGTCTGCTTGATAACACAGCACGAAGTTCAAACAAACACCACCTAATGCCTTCTTCCTTGTGGTGGTCGGTAGGCATCATGGAACCCATTGTGGACGTGCCTTGCGATACTTCAGTTCATTCCGAACAACAATCTGAACCGTCCCAGACGACACAGAGAATTCCTCCACTAACAAACGTAAGTTCCGACGACGGCTTTCTCGTATTGTTGCATAATTCTCGGCGATGGCTTCTTGTGTCTCAACAATATGCGCCTGGCCCGGCTCGAATGAGTTATCTTAACTCACATCTTTCCCTAAACATTCGCGCATAGTCTTTCACTGTTGTCTTCAACACGCATTTATCACAATACACTGCCTACAGTCTGCGATGAAAGTCGATTGGCCGACATCCTTCAACTGTGAGGAACTTAATTACCGCTCGCGATCCAGCCTGGGCGGATAAGTATCATACCGGAATTGTCGTCAATGACCTCCAGCAGAATCTATGCATACGATGAGAATGAACACGTGCTCGCTTATCATTGGTCGGTGCTTATTACGTAGTCAGTGACGCAATCGTACTCCCCGTGGACTAGCGTGCATGACGAGACATAGAGAAATGTCATTTGATCACGCCTCATTCTCCAGGAAGAGACGAGTTGCAGGAACAATACATATATATATATTATATTTCTGAAAGAGACTGTAGCTACCTGAACAGCTGTTGTTTGGTAATGTCTACAATGAGTATGTTACCCTTTTGTGCGCCTTGAAAAGGACGTTAAGTGGCGGGTTGCAGTAGCTTTTCTCACATCCAGAGCGTACTGAGCAGGGTGAACCTTAGTGCACCAGGCGGTTGTGCTATGCTTAGCTTCATATGTGTGTCTCTCACTACTACGTGGATTACGTCAATCCATCATTGCGTTAGCCAGACTGCCATGATAACAGCCTGTTTCCAGGAAAGGCTAATAGAACGCCAATGTGAGGTTCATGGCCAGTATGTTTTGCCTGACCCTGACTAACATGTCTGATCAGTATATTTTCCCTGACAAGACGTTAGTCTTCCTCCCCAACAATTTATATTTCAGAAAGAGAATGTAGTTACCTGAGCAGTTTAAATTATATTTCAGAAAGAGAATGTAGTTACCTGAGTAGTTTAAATTATATTTCAGAAAGAGAATGTAGTTACCTGAGCAGTTGAAATTATATTTCAGAAAGAGAATGTAGTTACCTGAGCAGTTTAAATTATATTTCAGAAAGAGAATGTAGTTACCTGAGCAGTTTAAATTATATTTCAGAAAGAGAATGTAGTTACCTGAGCAGTTTAAATTATATTTCAGAAAGAGAATGTAGTTACCTGAGCAGTTTAAATTATATTTCAGAAAGAGAATGTAGTTACCTGAGCAGTTTAAATTATATTTCAGAAAGAGAATGTAGCCACAAGAATAATCAACATTATATTTCTGAAAAGAAAGTGTAGCTACAGGAACAATCCATAGTATGCTCCATAGAGAGAGACTATAGCTACATGAATAATTTACATTATATGTCGGGTAAGAAAGTGTAGCTACAAGAATAATCAATATTATATTTGCAGAAAGAAAGTGTAGCTACAGGAACAATATATAATACACTCCAGAGAGAGAGAGAGAGAGAGAGAGAGAGAGAGATAGAGAGAGAGAGAGTCTATAGGTACAGGAATAATCAATATTATAGTTCAGGAAAAGACTAGCTACAAAAACAACATATATTATACTCCAGAAAGACAAAATACCTGCAATACTAATCAACAATATGGTTCAGGAAAGCGACTGTAGCAACATGAATAATCAGCATTATATTTAAGAAAAGATAATGTAGCCACTTCAGAAATATTAAATTTCATGAAGAGAATGTAGATACAGGAACACTCAATATTATTTTTCAGGAAAGAGACTGTACCTACATGAACAATCAACAATATTCTCAAGGAAGAGGTTCTGACTATAGGGACAATCAACAATATTATCTAGGAAGATGTTCTGACTACAGGGACAATCAACAATATTCTCTAGGAAGATGTTCTGACTACAGTGACAATCAACAATATTTTCTAGGAAGAGGTTCTGACTACAGGACGAACCAATATTTTACTACAGAAAGAGATTGTGCCTTCAGGAAAAATGTATATTTTACTTCAGGAAGAGATCAATAGTTTACTCCAGGAAGAGATTGTGCCTACAAGAAGAACCAATATTTTACTACAGAAAGAGATTATGTCTTCAGGAAAAATGTATATTTTACTTCAGAAAGAGATTGTGCCAACAGGAAGAACCAATATTTTACTACAGAAAGAGATTGTGCCTTCAGGAAGAATGAATAGTTTACTTCAGGAAGAGATTGTGCCTACAAGTAGAATTGATATTTTACTACAGAAAGAGATTGTGCCTTTAGGAAAAATGTATATTTTACTTCAGGAAGAGATTGTGCCAACAGGAAGAACCAATATTTTACTACAGAAAGAGATTGTGCCAACAGGAAGAACCAATATTTTACTACAGAAAGAGATTGTGCCTTCAGGAAGAATCAATAGTTTACTTCAGGAAGAGATTGTGCCTACAAGAAGAATGGGTATTTTACTACAAGAAGAGATTGCAAACTAATGTATCCTCCAAAATGACAGTAAAATCGATTTCTCAAATCAATACAAAAATATACTTTCTTATGTAATGCTCTTACTTTTGAATGAAGGCGTGTTTCGTACTGCATTCTATTGAATTTCTTGTGCAGATATGTCAGGATAAATGTTACGTTTTTGCCACAACCTTTCTGAATTGCCACAAGCAAGCAACATAATTTACACAGAAACATGTTCAGCTTACATATTTCAACATAGGAAGTTCAAAGTATATGCTTACAGAGATTTATTTTTAACACTACGCTGAACAGTTGAAGCACAATTCCATAAATTGTCAGTCTCTCAACGCTGTACATGTAGACCGTGATTTGCGAACATGTTCTTACTGCGTAAACACGCTCTGCCCGCAAATTGTTAGACAAATAGTTATCTGAGGGGAAAATCAATTGAAGCGGTTTGTGCACACGCCTAGGTAAAACATACCAATTGGTAAACAAATATGCTAACATATTTCAGAATATGAAATTATACGGAACAGACCCATTTCCTTTAAGAAAAATGAAAATAATTCAATACTAAAATCTAGTGAACATACTCAATTTATGCAAGAATTATGTCAATAATGTATAGAGCGAAAAACCTACAGAACTTTAATTCTTTCAAATAATGCGTGAGTCACAAATGCAACGTGAAGTTTTGCTGCAGAACAAACTATTTTTATTCAACCAATATAGAACGCAATTTAATTTCTGAAAATATTGGACTGAAACACACAGCATATGATATTATCTGACAAATAAATTGATTGAATTTATCACTAAGACACACAAAATATAATTTTCACTAGCAAACAAATTGATATAATGTATGACTAAGACCTACAACATAGAATTTGCTCGAACAAACAAATTCATGAAATTTAAGACTGAGACACACACCATACAATTTTTTCTCACAAACAAATTGCCATATGTTACTAGGTTAATAAATGCAGAAATAAGGTTCAAGATGAAAGAGGAAAAAGAGACGTGGATTGCTGAGCAGTGTAATGCCACGAAGCAGTAACTGGTCAGAAATGATGCAAAAAGAGCATATACGATTGTTAAAGATCTAGTAAATCTTATACAAGGTCGCAGTAAGACAATACTGGATAAGTAAAATGTCTTACAGAATATCAAGAGATAATGACACGCTGGACGGAGTATTACTCTGAACTATACAATCCCGAGTTCCGCTGTGAGCCAGAAAAGGCACTCGCCCCCTTACCTCCCGAGACTGACGAAAATCAACCGATAACTATAAAAGAGGCGGCTGCAGCGGTGAAGACGCCGAAGAAGGGAAAAGCTGCTGGAGTGGGTAATATCCCGGCAGAGCTCACACAGGTGGGTGGTGATGCAATAATCGACATCCTGACATGCTGACATCCTGACATCCTGACATTCTGACATACTGAAATCCTGACATTCTGACATACTGAAATCCTGACATCGTGACATCCTGACATCCTGACATTCTGATATCCTGACGTCCTGACATCCTGACATCGATGTGCAATAGAATATGGCAGACAGGAAAATAGTCAGCAGCCTGGTCAACATCGATGGTCATGCCGATTCCCAAATGAGGAAATTTAAGCTTTGTCAAAACTATAAAACAATCAGCCTCATTAGCCACTCTAGCAAAGTCTTACTGAAAGTAATTCTAACCAAACTAGAACCTCAAGCCGAGAACATCATTGCCAAAGAACAGGCGGTTATTTGAACCGGAAGAAGCACCACCGAGTAGATCTTCAATGTACCAAAACTAAACGAGAAGTATTTGGAACACCAACAAAACCTATAACATCTGTTTGTTGACTTTAAAATCACGTTTGACGGAGTATGGCATGATGCTCTATGGACAACAATGAAATAATATAACATCTGTTTGTTGACTTTAAAATCCGTTTGACGGAGTATGGCATGATGCTCTACGGACAACAATGAAATAATATAACATCTGGTTGTTGACTTTAAAATCCCGTTTGACGGAGTATGGCATGATGCTCTACGGACAACAATGAAATAATATAACATCAAAAGGAACATTGGGAGAGTTGTCAAGAATGTGTGAGGAGCGCGTGGCCGAATGGTGTCGAGGCCTGCCTGCCGACAAGGAGGGCAGCGGTTCGAATCCCCGGTATGGTATATGTTGCTTTTCTGTTGGGGGTGAAATAAACAAACATAGCCAACACACAACGTGGCGACAGCAGTGGCAAAGCGGTATGTAGTCCTCAGCCTTCAAAACCCCTCGACTACCCCAGCAATGGGAAAAATGTCGCACGACAGTGGACAGTACAGACAGTAGTGAAGAATGTGAATGATAAGGCAACAAGCGCAATCTTTGTGGATGGAAAAAGGGGTGAATGGGCGTAGGACAAGGATGTATACTCTCTACGACACTATTTAATATATTCCTCAAAAGAATTGTGAGTAATGCTTTTCAAGATCAACGTGGTAACGTAAGGATAGGGGATAGAACAATTACAAACTTAAGTTTTGTAGATAACACTAACAGGCTGGAGGGGACGGAGACAGAACTTTGAGATTTGATCCGTTGACTGGATGTAATAGCTCAGAGTTGTTGCATTGAAATAATCGCAGAATTGACACAGTTGATGACCAACAACACTTAAGGAATCAACACTATGATCAAAGTGCATGGACATGATCTTGAAACAATGAACCGATTCAAATATCTGGGCTTAACAATAAGTGATGACGGATCAAACCAGAAGTCCTGGCCAGAATAGCACAAACAAAAGCAGCGATTGCACGATTTAAACATATAAGGAAAGATAAACGACTTTCCCTCGTCATAAAGGTCAGACTAATGTGCTCACTGGTTCTTTTAATATTCCTCTATGTATACAAAACATCGACCATTATAGCAGACGTCCAGAGAAGAACCCAGGACATGGAGATGAGATTTTTTAGAAGACTCCAAAATATCACCTACAAAGACCGTTTCACAAATGATGAAGTACGGAGTAGAATCGAGAATAGAAGTGGATTATACGACGACCTCCTCACAACGATCAAGAGGCGAAAGTTGACTTGGTATGGCCACGTCTAGAGGTCCAATGGACTTGCAAATACCATAGGGCACAGTACATGGCAATCAAACCTGTTGTAAATGGACACCTATTTTATGTTAGAGAATGAAAGTTAGCAGGGAACAGAACTGGCCACCGCAGCTGATAAAGGAGATGTGGCCTCGGGAAACTGAGTTTCTAACAACTCATCTCCGAAATCAATGTTCGCTATGGGACCAACTTTACATTTACCTTCATTCAATCAATCAATGCTCGTCGATTCTTTCGGAGCACGGACCATTTACAACCCTCCTCCAGCAAATTCGATCTAGATCTACCCTTTATGTCTCTCTCCAGTTGAAGTCCAGGGACCGACGTTCATATTCTCAAGTCTTTTCTTAGACTACCTCTCGACCTATGTCCCTGCGGATTCCATTTCAGGACCTGTCTGGCCACGCCTGATGATGTTTCCCGTAGTGTGTGTCCTATCCAACTCCATTTCCTACGTTTGATCTGTTGCTCCACCGGGTGTTGATGGTTCCTTCCCCATAGGTCTTCATATCCCACCATGTCTTAACCCATACCCTATACCATTATCCTTCGTAGGCATTTATTGACGAGCGACTGGATGTTCCTCCCTATTTGCTTTTTTTTTATCTGCAGATTTCTGTTCTGTACCGGAGCACTGACTTGACATTCCTATTTACATCTACATTATCATTACATACAGTACTAAAATACTTTCTGCATTGTTGTGGCACTTTGAACTATCTGTTGTTGGCTACTGTGCAATTTATACAAATGTCAGTAGGCTTAATAAACTCAACTCATAATGCCAAACGTTCATTCGGTAATCGTATTCGCATTTGGTCGAACAGTTACATGATTCTAATCGGTAGACTAACCCGCTATTATGCACCGCCCTATTGATAATAATGTTGTTCCCATTTGTCAATCAGGTGGCCGGTTATCTTCCTCTGTTTTATAAATCAATGTATTGTCCGCCCATCTGTTTACCATTTCCTGCGTGTAGATGTGTAAGTATTGTTTTAAGATCCAATCATCGATGAGCACTTGAAAGCACGTAAGTTCTCACATACTTGGAAGCGCCTAAACGCGCACATACATCATAGATGTTGAGTGGAGTCGATCAGGGCCGATTGCCAGCAAGGGGTAAACAGTAAGCAACGACTGATAACTGGGTTGCTGGCATCATGGTCAGTGACAATAACTTTCAAGACCGTATTCCGCTTTCAAGTGGCGGTCTTGGTAACAGACTGTAGCCATGCAGCTTGCTTAAGAGATTAGAGATTGAAGAAGAAAGGTCAATTCAGTCACAAAAATAACGTGCTGAAATTAGAGGTGTCGGACTGAAAGGTGCAAATATCGTAGCAGATTTGTAAAACACCACGTCTTTTTCAGGAGAAACGCCGAAGAGGAAAAACGTGTCGATGAACTCGGACTCGAGTCGCGTTTAAGTCGTATTAACTCGAGTATTTTCGAGCAAAATCTTGACTCGGCTTGTGACTTGGATACTATTTTATCAAGATGACACCAACCAACCTGTCACAATGTAAATGTTCCCCTCCAGCGCTCGTGTAATACATGTACTTTTATATGGTTAAATGACTCTCGGAAATAGAAAACAGTTTTATTCAATTGTCTTTAAGTGTGTCCTGAATGCAATTATATAGGGTTAGAAATATTCCTAATAGACCTCTTTGTTAACATTCCTCTATGCTTGTGAGACATGGACAATTACAGCTGACCTGCAGTGTATGATACTGGCCTTGGAGATAGGATGTTTCCGAAGACTTATAAACGTCACATACACAGATCGAGTTACAAATGAGAAGAAATAATAGGGGTTATAGGGGGTTTTGAAGACCACTCAGAAACGGTCAAAAGACGGAAACTCGCTTGGTACGGACACATATCGAGATCAAATGGTCTTGCAAAAATTATCCTGCAAAGAAAGGACGACGAAGAGATCGTACCAAAAACAGATGGGAGGATAACATAAAAGAATGAACCAATCTCCGACCAGAGGAGCCACAGGCAGCGGCTCCTGGGAGATAGGGTGATGTGGAGTTGTGGGGGTGTCTTCATGTATGCACCAATGATCTCCCCGATTAACGGATGACAGGAATTGATTTATGGAATTAACAGAACGTTTGCAATTGCCCCAAGCAAACTAATGTAGATGTAAATGGGTGGCAGGGATCTAGAAAGAAGACGAAAAGACAACTGTGGCATCATGTGGCAGTGGGACATGGACATTCAATAAAACCATTGATAAAAAATATCTTTCGAGATAAAGTGTTATAGAAGAATATTGAAATTATCTTGAACGGAGAAGAAATTAAACTGTCATTTTGCAACAACTAGGTGTATAGGAAAACTGGTTTATAAATTACATAACAAGGAATACATTAGGTTATTTCGGTCATATGAAAAGACACAACGGCTTGGTGAGGCAGATAATCGAAGGCATGGTGGCTACAATGAGAAGAAGAGGTCGCCCCAGAAGAAAATGGTTTCAGGACATTACTGACAGCCTGAAGATGTCCATGCGTGAAACGAGTCGTCTTACCAGAAATCGAGATATGATCAGGGCTACTTTATGGAAATAAAATGTCACATGAAATGACATCGAAACTGTCATTCCCATACCAACATGAGACTCGGTTTGGAAACGTAGATGGATTTGACTTGCAACTTAACTTGAATGATAAATGCAAATGAGTTTTGACTTCAGTCTCGATACACATGACTTGAGACATGACTTGGACTTGAAACTATAAAATTGAATATATAGCCTTGAAATCATAAACTTGAAAAGTACCGTTTTGAAAGAATGAACCTGAAAGCGATACAGGCATACACGCAATATAAAATATATGTTTTCGTATAGAATGCCGTTAATAAATAATACATTAAGAACGTGTGCAATGGACAGCAAACAATTGGCAAACAAACTAATACAATCTTGTCGAAAAATCAAACGCATAGACACAAATAAATAATGCACATTTAAGTATAACAATATTTAGCAGGAACTAATCATAGAAGACACAGAAAAAGTCAATGTAAATTAGAGAGATATAGTAGAAGCAAGCATAAGCATATAGAAGCAAGCATGTAAGTTTAGTAAGATAAACAACTATGAACAACTGTATTGTATTAAACAGAAGGTATCACATGGACAAGCAGAGAAACAGCATATAGAAACAAGTATGTACATATCATTCATTCAAACAGGTTAGGTGGGTTTCTTTGTTTAGAACAGCATTGATGGCGCCTAACAGGCTGCGGGTCTACTTTTCTGTAGTGTTTGATTCTATTAAGATGGACTAGAACACCAGTTTACCACCCTCCACGGCACATGTCCTGACACAGCGGAGTAATAAGCTGCTAGAGCCTAGCCCACTAAGTTGGATATCTTTCTCCCAGCTGCATCCAGCTCATACCAGAGCTGGAACCTTCATATGGGCATCCACCCCTGTAGAAGTACAGGTCAACAGAGAACTAAGAACATTCAAAAACATAAATATGAGTTCCAATATATAACTATGCCTATTCATGCATAAATGTAAAAAGAACAACACAGATACGTATAATAACAGATACAAACACATATAAAATACATTCGCACATAGAAACATGAATACATGTATTGATACACAAAGAAATATTGACACAAATAAAGATACATTTGAAAATATGCATTCATATATAGAAACACCAAATGGGAAACCGAACATACTGGTTACACCAAAAACGATGCCTATTACCAGTTGAACCGAAGAGAGCAGGTCGTTGTCTTCAGACTTCGCACTGGCCACAATAGACTGAGGTACCACCTATTCAACAAATTGAAGATAGGTGGTACCGACGAATGCCCGTGCGGTACTGGTAAAATGACCGCTGAACATCTGCTGCAGAACTGCCCGACATACGAGGATCAGAGAGAGCAGATGTGGCCATCACCAGTGGAACTGCAAGACAAGCTGTATGGCAGTGGCGACAGCCTCAGGATGACCGCCGCTTTTTTCGAAAAAATAATGGTTACTGTCTGACTGCGTACGAAGAAGATATATAGAAACACACAGACATTTAAAATAACGCAGTCAAATACAGAAAAATACATTCATGTAGAAACATGCATATACATAAAGAAACATGTACGCTTAAAAACATGTACATACGTATAAAATCATACATGCATACATAAAACATTGTATACATAACAGCACACATAGAATCATACATATATAGCAATATATACGGATATATAATCATGCATAGACATAAATAAACATATAGACATGTCTACAAACACCCGCAAACATAACATCATTTATACATACATTAAAACGCATAGAAACATGCAAATACATACCATCAAATATAAACATACAGAAACGCATATAAACTTGAATGCACATATAGAAACATGCAATAAATACTATTTGATTTTCGCTTAAATGTTTTGACTGCTGCAAGCGTCCTAACAACAGTGGTGGTCTTACAGGGCTCCCAACAGTACTGGCGGTCCTCCAGAGCTACCAGCAGTACTGGTGGTCCTCCATCTCTCTCATCAGTACTGGTGGTCCTCCAGCTCTCCTAGCAGTACTGGCGGTCCTCTAGAGCTGCCAGCAGTACTGGCGGTCCTCCAGCTCTGCCAGCAGTACTGGTGGTCTTCCAGCTCTCCCAGCAGTACTGGCGGTCCTCCAGCTCTCCCAGCAGTACTGGCGGTCCTCCAGCTCTCCCAGCAGTACCGGTGGTCTTCCAGCTCTCCCAGCAGTACTGGCGGTCCTCCAGCTCTCCCAGCAGTACTGGCGGTCCTCCAGCTCTCCCAGCAGTACTGGCGGTCCTCCAGCTCTCCAAGCAGTACTGGCGGTCCTCCAGCTCTCCCAGCAGTACTGGCGGTCCTCCAGCTCTCCCAGCAGTACTGGTAGTCCTCCAGCTCTCCCAGCAGTACTGGTGGTCGTCCAGGGTTACCATCAGTACTGGTGGTCCTCCAGCTCTCCCAGCAGTACTGGTGGTCCTCCAGCTCTCCCAGCAGTACTGGTAGTCCTCCAGCTCTCCCAGCAGTACTGGTGGTTCTCCAGGGTTTCCAAGAACTGTGGTGCTCCTTACGGTTTCAACAGCAGTTGTGGTCATTCTTCTCCTCAGTTCCTTGGTCAGTGACTATCACACTTTTATGCGTATGTTAGAGCAGCACCAAACACTCTCTACTTCATCCCATCCGGTCTACAGTCATCCCACATACAGTGCTCCAGCTCTGATTCATAGTCTTTGCGCTCAGAAAATTCGTGATCATGCCAGTGGTTTTTCTTCCAGCTTTCATCCATGACATTTATCCGAGCACTGATTCCGGATGTCCATCTCAAGACAAAGTATGTCTATCTATTGATGTTTCTGTAACCAAATAATTTTAACATAGTCCTGAATCTGTAGGACCGGAATGAAATTCTTTGTCTCTCCCATTACCAGTGATTTTCTAAGTCTGGGTGACCCTGCCAGGACCATACGTTCCCGCCATAATATCTCACTAGATAACTTGAACATTCAATCGCCACATCACCCCTTCCTCCACTCCCTACATCCATCATCCTAGTTAGATGATGACATCCTTTGGTCCTCTCGAGTGAATGGAAATTATTTATAATGATCTTTTCCTCATCTGTCAGACTGTTTGCGTTTTTGCTTTATAATCATCCTCCATTTATCTATATTTTTTGTTCGTGTTTTTGTCCAGACAGCGCTTGTTTACCCGTTCATGAGTAAGGTTGAGTAAGCATTGTTTTCGGGTTGCATGATCGATCAGCACTTTAATGTACATTCAAATGGGAACTCAAACGAACGTCCACAGGAACACACATACACCAACTGCCCTCACACACTCGCCCACAGGAACACACATACACCAATTGCCCTCACACACTCGCCCACAGGAACACACATACACCAACTGCGCTCTCACACACTAGCCCACACGTACACATACACCAACTGCCCTCACACACTCGCCCACAGGAACACACATACACCAACTGCCCTCACACACTCGCCCACAGGAACACACATACACCAATTGCCCTCACACACTCGCCCACAGGAACACACATACACAACCTGCCCTCACACACTCGCCCACAGGAACACTAATACACCAATTGCCCTCACACACTCGCCCACAGGAACACACATACACCAACTGCCCTAACACACATTCCCATGAACACACATACACCAACTGCCCTCACACACTCGCCCACAGGAACACACATACACCAATTGCCCTAACACACATTCCCATGAACACACATACACCAATTGCCCTAACACACATTCCCATGAACACACATACACCTACTGCCCTCACACACTCGCCCACAGGAACACACATACACCAATTGCCCTCACACACTCGCCCACAGGAACACACATACACAACCTGCCCTCACACACTCGCCCACAGGAACACACATACACCAACTGCGCTCTCACACACTAGCCCACAGGAACACATACACCAACTGCCCTGACACATACGCCCACAGGAACACACATACACCAACTGCGCTCTCACACACTAGCCCACACGTACACATACACCAACTGCCATCACACGCATTTCCATGAACGCACATACACCAACTGCCCTCATACGAACGCCCACATGAACACACATGCACCAACTACGCGCACACACACGCCCATAGAAACACACATACACCAGCTGAACGCCCACATATACATTAACTCATAGAAATTAGGTGGTGAATTAAAAGATATTATCGAAATAGAATAAACATTGACATTAACAAAAACATTAACTAACGGATTTATCTATTCAGACAAATTCGGACACATTGGAGAATAAGAAGAAAACACACAAAACCAAATAGAAACGAGTCGGAAATTAAAGATAAGGCGACGCTACCGATTTGCTGTGGATTAAAATAAAGTCAAAGCTAAGATTGATAGGAATGTTTGTATATGTTTATGTCTTTCTCTATGATTTGTGAGATACCAGTGTTGTTATTGTCTCCGATGAAGGCTTTTAGGGGGTAGGAATCGTTTGTGTTTTCGTCCTAGCTTGGTATCTGGTCATGCCATTAAAATGTACATCAAGAAATATTTGTAATGTGAAATAGGAAAAGAACTCACATACACGACGCGTGTTTAAATTAAAACGGACCTAACTGCAACAAGTCAACATATCTACGATGCGCATAATGACGTCACTACTGGTGTAAACAGCACATATCAACCGTCAGGTTTGCAAAATTGCATAATCCTCCGACTCAAGAGTTTCCTCAGCAGACTATTCAAAACAATGCGTGGGTCATTCGGAGTTCGTCCAGGAACCTTTCACTGGACGCAGAGCTTCAAAACGATTAGGAATGGCCTCATCAGTACTTCCCGTGGTCTCCCAGAGAGTATGGGATAACAACATGCTAACCATGTCCACAAAGGTTGTTGTGTACAGATCATGTGTGATTAGTAGCCCGCTCTATACCATCGAAACATAGACCCAGTATGTCTCACACGAAAAAAGGCTACATGCTTTCCATATGTGCTGCCTGAAGCGCATACTTAGAATTTCATGGAGCGACAAAGTGACAAGCAATAACGTGTTGCACAGTGTAAAGACATCCAGTTTAGATACGATCATCCGCCAGCGCCGCTTGCGGTGACTTGGTCACATGTGCAGAATGGAGGATGGGCGAATACCAAAAGATATCCTATACGGAGAGATGACCACTGGCAAGCGAAACAAAGGGCAGACCTTTCTTCAGCTACAAAGATGTTTGCAAGCATGACCTGAGAGCGTTGGATATGAACACTTGCAACTGGGGGAGGGGGGGGGGGGCTTGCAAAAGACATATCCTGCTGGAGGCAGGCTTTATGTGTTGGTCTGCAGGCAGGGGAAGACAAGATGCATGAAGATGTTGACTCCAGGCGTGTGCGGGGAAAGCAAGGACAACAACTGACTGCCCACTCTCTAGCGTGAAGTCCATTGTCTCTCGAGATTGACAGAATGCCAATCAATATGGTAGCGAGATGTTGGCAAACAATAGCACAGGCGTTACACTTTCCATCTACGATCCATTCTTGGAATTACATGGATGGACAGAGGGACTTGGAATTACATGGATGGACAGAGGGACTTGGAATTACATGGATGGACAGAGGGACAAACGCAGAGGTTCACCGCTCTTCCAAGAACGTACTCTCCGTAGGCAGAGAAGACTACGATGGCTTGGTCTATTTTTTCCACATGGAAGATGGTCCCATTCCCAAAAATATCCTCTACGGACAGTTGGCAAATAACATTGGCACGTAAGCATGACATCATGGAAAGACGAAGGTTCAGACCCAAGGGGAGATGTACCCTGAAGGGCCACTTAACAATAAGTGAAAACGAGCTCTTGCAACTCGAAGAAAGACAACGACAATAACGCAAGGAGAAATAAACCAACAAAGCTAAATATAATTTTGTTTTTTGTTGACCACTCTGTCGTACCATCTTATAGTCAGCCATGACTGAAACGGCTACTAGTACGACTACAACCACTGTCACTATATATATATGTGTGTATTGGCAAGGAATAGTATATTTTTGACTATATAAAACTTGGTATTCGCTGTATATCAGCTATATTCTCGCGAAAACAAGCTATTAGTAAGTAGACAAAGGAGTAGAAAACATTATTATTCTTCTTCCGCGTTCGTTTTGAAAAGGACTGTTGAAACATTGTCTCCAAAGTTCCAGCTCAAGTGTGACCTCTGAACCTTTCGGCCCAGATTTATTCATGACATTTTTGGAATCTGGTTTTCCTCCTCGTTTTGATCATTAATCTTTTAGTCAGACTGCATGGTTGCAGTCTGTTTCCAGAAAGGCCACTTAGAGGCGTTATATGGTCTTGGACAATTTTGGATCACCGGACCTAATGCAGACTGCCAGCTACGAGCGACTGGCTGGTGTTACGTCCTCCACTGTCATATTTTCGAATCCAGAAAACATACCGACATTACATTCAATTCTGCGCTGTTGACACAGGTAATGAGCTAAAATTATACATCTCTGATTCGAAAATTACGGTAGCACGTTTCCTCTAAATCAATATTTCTTCATATAAATATTTTTTTGTCATCCATTAAACATCTATCAATTAGAATTTTGAATTAAACAAAGAAATTGTGGGTTTTTAATGTACATTTTTGTTTGCATTAAGTGAGCAATCTTGTATGCTTTCTGGTCATTAAATTCTGGAGTGTCGACACTGGTTAGCATATGCGGAGGATTCTGAAATATCGCAGCCTGCTGTACGTTGGATGAGACAGTATGGTTAACTGTTTATCCAGCTAATGGACGTTTTTAAAACAAGGTATTCCGAGCACAATTTGTTTTCAAGAGCTTGTATCTCACGAAGAGTTAATCTTGATAAACTACTAGAGCTTAAAACAGCCTTGGGTGAATTGAGTCTTAAAAGGGATGATGTTCGTCCATTAGATTTGATGAAGACCACTCTCTTTGTTCAGCAGTTTTGACAGTAATTTCTCTTACTTTGACTGCGGAAATAGGTAACACGCGGTGATTTGGATTAAAATGTGGAAGAAACTGCGCCATTTGTCAACCTCACTTTCTGGTTCTAAGCTACCTTTGGCCAGTGGCAAGATTTTATCGAGCCAACTGAAGATAATTTAAAATGAAGATTTTTGTTCAGGGTTTAAAATGAAGATTTTTCTTTAGGGTATGCTCCCGAAGCCTTTCCCGTAAACAGGTATACCGCAAAGCAGCGTATGTGTCGTGCCTTTCCCATAACTGCATAAGGTCGTATGGACAGTACTCAGCGTGTTGGGCATCTCTCCTGTGCCGAAATCTAGTCCATTATAGTCGTGTCTAAATTTCACAGTCACACCAAAACAGATTCTGTCTGCAGCTAGGCCGAAGGGCGCCAATTTCCTGAAGTCCATCCACGTGCACTAGATCGTGAAAATACGACACACGTTTAAGCGGAGTGCTAATTCATATAGCCGATGTACAGAACAAAATAATCGGAGATAATAAAAAATACACAAAATCGAAAGAATTAACAAGTCCAACTGGAAAAAAACGATATGTTTCCGTGACCACAAGTGTAAGTCGTCGACTAGTGTGAATGCCAGTTAAATCCGTGGCCTGGCGGCATCAATATTGAACAAAAACACCAGAGCAATGTAGACCCGCAGATGGTACGGCGCAATCTTTGCTGCTCTAAGCAAGAGCAAGAAACGAGCACTGCTACAGTGGATACCATCTCACCAAACATTGAGACCGCAGGCTGGTTGGCAAAGGATAGCAACACAAGAACAAAAGGAACAACCAATCACTTTCAAAGACAAGAAGACTGTCATCAAAGCCAAAAGGAAAGTTGACCAAGCGAGAGACAACTATCACTGCCTTGACAGAGCGTAGCAAGTGAACCAGTTCCACATGAGAAGAAAAGATGAAAGACGAATAGCCACTTACGCAGGTTGCAATTGGTTCCATCACCCGTGTGCATGTGCGGGCAAGCAGTACAGACAGCCGGATATATCTTGCAAGATTGTTAAATGCTTAACCTGATTTAAGAGCAGTACTTTGTCAACTATGCCAGCAGTCCGCACCAAAAAGAGTACTGATACAGTGGGTTCCATCCCACTGTAACATCCAAGGCAACGAGGAGGCAGACATACTGGCAAAAGAAGGTGCAAGACTACCACAACCAGATCCTAGTATGACCTACGAAGAGTCCAAAAGGCTTATTAGAGCCAGATACATGACCAAATGGGAAACAGAACATACTGGCTACACAAAAAAAGATGCCTATTACCAGTTGAACAGAAGAGAGCAGGTCGTGGTCTTCAGACTCCCCACAGGCCACAATAGACTGAGGTACTAACTATTCAATAAATTGAAGATAGATGGCACTGACTAATGCACCTGTGGAACCGGGAAGATGACCGCTGAACATTTACTGCAAAACTGCCCGACATACGAGGATCAGAGAAAGCACATGTAGCCATCACCAGTGGCAACACTAGACAAGCTCTATGGCAGTGTCGACAGCCTCAGAATGACCGCTGCTTTTTTCGAAAAAATACAGGTTGACGTCTGACAGCGTACGAAGAAGAGGAAAGAAATGCTTAACCAACTGAGTACTGAGAACTGGCCCACGCAGACAAACGACCACGCAAAGCTATGTGCAAGTCTTGAATCCCTCTCCTCTACCTTTATTCTGAGAACTGAACATGCCGTGCAAAACGTAAATAAACAACACAGTAAACGAAATGAAAGAAATAAAGAGCGTTTTCTAATTCCGATAACTAGTGTTATATATAGTGTTAAATATGAGATATTATTTCTCAAGCTCTTTGGAAACTACTACATACTCATCAGACATCTGACTACGTGTTGGGCGGTAATTGTTTTATGATGCAAACAGCTTGTCATTTTGCGGAGCCTAACTTATCATCCTCTTATTTTTCTAAATTCGTACTCCTCACTAGCCAGGCATTTCCGCCTTCGCCTGCTTAGTTCCCTTGCGAGATAAACATTTCCTAGACCTCGGGCTGTATCCAGCTAAGTACCTGTCCGTACTGATGTATGTGTTCATAGAACTATTTCATGTCTTCGTTTCTTCTTCTTTAATTTGTTAGCTCATAGTTGTGTTATTTTGTTTGCTCTGGTGAATACCATTAAGTTGCAACGTAGTTTTCGTAGTATTTGACCATGCCATTAAATGTTTTTGTTTACATGTCATTTTAGAGGGATAATTTTTTATTGTAGAGAGAGAGAGACACACACACACACATCCAGAGATAGGAAGAGAGAGAGAGAGTGGTGGGTGGCAGAGGGTTAAGGATTCGTGTCTCCTGACTAAGAGGATTCGAGTTCAAAACCTCAGTAAGCTTTGTATTGTTGTTTTTTTTTATATCGTGCTAAAATATAAACCTAACCTGTACAATGTTTTCAACTCTCTTCGCCCAATATACAACTCGGTAGAATTCTCGATGCATAATAAGATTAGACTGTTTAACACAAATGTGAAGACTGTCTTGCAAAATGTCTCTGATACAAGATATGTGACTAAGGGCATCACACCCAGGCTGCAAACCTTCGTTAACAAATGTCACCGTCACATACTTCATGTTAGATGCTCAAAGCTAATGGTATACACAGAATTGACGGGGGAAAACGCGACAGCAACAAATACGGCTAGAAATTGAAGAGAAAATGTGGGTATGAATAAGATACGCTCTCAGAAAGAGGCCATACAGCTTAACCAGACCCGTAATTGATTGGAACAAACAGGGAAAGAGACGGGTGGGAAGACCAAGAAACACGTGGCGGCGAACAACCGAGGAGGATGTCACATCAGTCAGCTTCTTGTGGGCGGGCCTCAAAAAGACGGTACAAAATAAGAATTGATGGAGAGCACCTGTTGTGACCCTATGATATAATGGGAGCAAGATGGCGAAAGTTAGGATGTACACTGCATGGCGACAGCATGGACAAGCGACCTTTATTCTTCAGCCCTTTATATCCTTTAGGTGGAGGTCAGTATTGTGATTATCGGTGTCAATGATATCAGATGCATTCGATATTTTAGGCTTTTGATATTATTATTATTGAATTCAAATATGGCTGATATTTCAGCCCAGTGAAGGAATTGACAGAAGCAAGTGACTGATAGTTGGCTGCTTGTTTCGTGGTCAGTGAACCAGAGCAGACCTGGATCCTTCTCAACCCACAAGCAGCGGTACTGGAAACAAGTTGTAGTAGGGAATGCTTGCTTAGAGAATTCAGACCACAGTGGGAAGGCAAAATCGGGTAACCAATAAAACTAATCTCAAACCCAATGGGTCGTTTGGAAAGGCACATATATCGCAGCCTTACTGTAAGCTAAGACATCACGTTAAAACGATATTTTCAAGACGAACGCTGAAGAAGAAAGACGAATACATATATATATAAATTAGGGTTGGGGGGGGGGGGGGTATTCCGTGCCGAAGTGAGGTCGGGCGCAGTTAATCCTTACTAAAAAAAGCGCTAGTAAAATTAATTATGCCATCATCGTCTACAATGGACGGCGGCCTGTGCCTTTTTTTTATACTATATTGGACGTTCGAGTCAAACTGGGACTATCTGTTAAACGTTTTTTGTTTTTGTTTTCAAGTAATCAAAATACCATTTATTTTTCGATATCCTCTCCTGCAACGTTTATGCACTTGTCCCGGAGTTTCAGTTATTCTTGAAAACCTTCAGCGTAGAGAGATTTATCAGTGTGTCTGAACCAATCCACGACACCCTGTTTGACTTCGTCATCAGTGCTGAAATGCTGACCTCTCAGGAATTCTTTTAGTAGTTCAAACAGGTATAAATCGCTTGGAGAGAGGTCTGGTAAGGTGGATGTGGTAATACGTCCCATGCGTACCACAATCTGAAGATTTACAGAAAGGAATGGGGCGTGTTGAGAGTCACAACCCCCGGGATCATCACTCCCGGATATACGACCTTCTCTAAAACGGTTGATCAATGCAAATGTCTTAATGCGACTTAATGTCTCATCACCGCATTCCGATTGCAGTCTTTTGTCAAATTCCGTAGGTTTCACGCTTTCTTTTACAATAAACTTCATCATAACACGCTGTCCCATGCAAGTACTAACAGTGTTGTCCGCCCTAGTTATTTATCTGCTACGTGACTGCCCTATGGCAAGTGGGCCACAGAGCAGTAATAGGACACATATGCCCCTAACTAATGATAGTAGTTGCAGGACGCTATTATCCATTCAGGTAGAACTGGAACAAAACGTTCCGGATTTGAATGTCCCTTGTATGTGTGTGTGTGTATATATATATATATATATATATATATATATATATATATATATATATATATATATATATATATATATATATATATAGTTCCGGATTTGAATGTCCCTTGTATGTGTGAATTAATATATATATATATATATATATATATATATATATATATATATATATATATATATATATATATATATATATGGGATTCTGTGGCGAAGTGGTTAAGCCGTCTGCCTCGTGATCAGGTAGTGTGGGTTCGACTCCGGACTCCGCAGTCTTTATCACGGATACATGATGCGGAGTCCCTTGCATCTCGTAGTCGTCTCCTTCTCGTCTTATCCTTGACTTGTCACTGGGGTCGGGCGACTCGAGACGAGAGAGTGAGGATAAAAAGTACCGCAGTTAATGCTTATAAAAATAACGCTAGCAAATCAATTATGCTATCATCGTCTACGATGGACGGCGGGCTTTGCCCATATATATAACATATTTGTACATGTGCTTGTGTGTGCGAGTGCGTGCATACCTGTGTTGTATTGTCTGGTATAATACTGATAATTCTTTACTGAGACTGTAATTTCTGAGTTTCGTTTCAAACTGTTTAATGATAGTACTGACTGTTTTTATTGTGGTTGGGAGCATGTTTGGTTGTTTTGTTTATTCTTTTGTTTGTTTTTGCTGTTTTCTGAGATAAAGTTCAAGGATATCTTTTATAAATCTGGAAATAGTTTTCTCACGAAAATTAAAGCATTTTTGTGGAAAGTATTACAATTGAAATGAGTTGCGTGTGTGTGAAATGGTTTTCGTAATTACTTGTCAACCGATTTATATGATAAGTTTGAGTTTTTTAGTTTCCGAAGGTGAAATTGAAAGATGTAACCACCAGCAAGGGTCCATCATCCTAAACATGACATCAACCACAATGGTCAAGGCCTGCAGCAAACATTTCCTGCTGAAAATGTGTGCTCCCTCCCCTCATCTGGCCAGTTTCTGTCCCCTCCCATCGCCTTTCTATCAGCCAATCACATCCCCACTCAACCCGCTAATCTCTTCCCTCTCAATCCTTCCATTTCTTTCTGTCAATATCTCACCACCCATATTTACCTAATTTAACCAAATCCACTAGCCCAGCCCCCCCCCACCACCCATATTTACCTAATTTAACCAAATCCACTATCCCAGCCCCCCCCCCCCACCACCCATATTTACCTAATTTAACCAAATCCACTAGCCCAGCCCCACCCACCACCCATATTTACCTAATTTAACCAAACCCACTAACCCAGCCCCCCCCCCCCACCACCCATATTTACCTAATTTAACCAAATCCACTAACCCAGCCCCCCCCCCCACCACCCATATTTACCTAATTTAACCAAATCCACTAGCCCAGCCCCCCCCCACCACCCATATTTACCTAATTTAACCAAATCCACTAACCCAGTCCCCCCCCCCCATATTTACCTAATTTAACCAAATCCACTAACCCAGTCCCCCCCCCATATTTACCTAATTTAACCAAATCCACTAACCCACCCCCCCCCCCCCCCCGCCCCATGGCACTAATTGCTTCAACCTTAACGGAATCAGTATATATACTCCGCAACCCACCCGGCCCACAGCAAACCTCTCCTCTTCAATCTGTCCTTCTCTCCCACTCAACCGTACACTTCCAATGCGGGATTGTCCCCGGAATAATTGTGAATATATTTTTTTTAAACACTTCCTGCGTCGCTCACATCCCCATTGCATTTGTTGCACTCTCCATCCTGGCCTTCTCGCCACCCCCCCCCCCCCCCCCAGGAACAACAAGCCAATTTCTTTCCCCTCTCCCCTCCAATCTTTGTATCTCAACCCGCTCCAACCGCTCACTCCCACCATCGATTCTCCCTCATCCCTCTTCCCCTGAACCAATCTCTCCTTACTCCTTCAACCCCCTGATCTCTTTCACTCCAATCAATCCGCTCACCTCACCCATAACCCAACCCATCACCCAGCCAATCTCCTCCACCCTCAACCCGCATATTCCCGTCATCATGCGCATGCCTTCCACAATTCGAATTGGGTCATGGCGTCACAATTCGTATTTCTCTATGCTGTCTTTGTAAATTTTTCGAAAGACGAAATCGGGGAAATTGGCTGAGTGCCCAAGTGTTGTGTAGCTAGTAATATCATAATCTTTCTACAATACAAAATGTGATTCGGATGTTCGGAACGTTCCAGATATTTATTAAAAACAACAAACAAACTTTATGTAAATAGATTTATTTTTACATTTGTTTGTGCTTGTTTTGTTCATTGTTGTGTTTTTTCATGTTATTCCGTTGCTGTTATTTAAAGGAATGTATTGTTGTTATGTAAAGCATGGTAGTAATTTTTGCTGATTACTTGTATTTGCATATCTCCTATCTGAGTTCTTGTTCAGTGGGATATTTTATCAAGTTCCACTTTGATTATCTTTTTTGTAAAAAACTATATTTCTGTTTTTTAAAAATATAATGGATCTATTATTGTTGTGCGGAATACGGAAATATCAGCCCGTTTGTTTGTGAGATATAATTTGATACACAATGAGTCGGTTATCGTATTAAATTGTTTTCCGAAATAGCGGGGATTTCACTGGCAACTGAAGAAAAGGACAGAATCAACAATAGACAAACATGAAACAGAAGGCCAAATGTCAAATATACTAACATAGAATGCGTGGGATTGCTGAATGCCAATAAGGACATGAAAAAAAAGACAAAAATTATTGTATGAATTGTCAGTGTAACGTCTTTGAACTGACAATATCAAGTACACATAAACAACGATCACAAAAATTATAACAAGCTAACACTAATAGCAGTAATCTTTACAGACTCAGTGTCCTCACTTTAAGCTCTGGAAGATGTTGGTCAGTGTAAACCTGAACCTACCCAAATACCTCTAGATACCAACAAGATTATGGATAGACATAAAATGAGAATAGTTATACAATGGATCCTTCACCATCATCGTCTACCCACGTGTGTCGATAGCCGTCTCAACACATACAACTTAACAGTCACTTGAAGAGAATCCAACAACACTGTAGTCCAGAGTGCACACATCCCGATGCAACTTGTGCATAATCTTTTCGAATGTGTCAGGCGCTTGACGGTGTTAGAATTGAGCTTCTTTCTCAGAGGCCAGACAAATGGAACACTCTGTACAGAACTAAACAAAATCTCCCGAACACTTGCATACCACTATATGGCATTGGGCCAAGGGGCAGTAGCCCACAGGCTGCTTGATCAATACCAAACTAACACTAATATCTACTAGTGATATTTCTCAACTATATAAGAATGACTTTACTTGTACGGTTCGTGGTGACAGCAAGGGTAAACGGCCTTGTTTCCAAGTCCTATAGTTCATTCCAATGTGATTCAGCAATTGAAATAAATGACGCTATGACAGTTTAAATAACCAATATAAAGACTCGTTGAAAGTATTTCTGAACAGTTTCTAAGTTAATGTCGTCTAATGTGAGCTGTTTGCTCCGAACCGCTCAGCCTGGCACACTGTTATTATACACTTTCTTGCATTGGTGAGGAGTGCCATCACTAGGATGAAGAAAAAACTAGCTGCACTAAAAGACGTAATGCAAGTAGTCCCAGATCCTTATTTTATTCAATGTCAGTCCCACGTGGGATAAAATATGTGGTTGTCGTATCAGAAGGTACACTCATATGCGGTCACTTCCGAGTAAACATGTCTAGTACTGCCACCATATTCGCTAGCAATGTCAACTATTATGACTATTGTTATTATTATTTCTGGTGTTACTACTACTGCTACTACTACTACTACTACTACTACTACTGCTGCTACTACTACTACTACTAGCACTACTGCTACTACTACTACTACTGCTACTACTACTACTACTACTACTACTACTACTGCTACTACTACTACTACTACTACTACTAGCACTACTGCTACTACTACTACTACTGCTACTACTACTACTACTACTACTACTACTACTACTACTAATAGCACTACTGCTACTACTACTACTACTACTACTACTAGCACTACTGCTACTACTACTACTACTACTACTAGCACTACTGCTACTACTACTACTACTGCTACTACTACTACTAATACTACTACTACTGCTACTACTACTACTACTACTACTACTACTACTAGCACTACTGCTACTACTACTACTACTACTACTAGCACTACTGCTACTACTACTACTAGCACTACTGCTACTACTACTACTAGCACTACTGCTACTACTACTACTACTACTACTAGCACTACTGCTACTACTACTACTAGCACTACTGCTACTACTACTACTACTGCTACTACTACTACTACTACTACTAGCACTACTGCTACTACTACTACTACTACTACTTTTACTACTACTAGTACTATTATTACTACTACTACAACTACTACAATTATTGCTACTGCTACTACTATTAGTACTACTAATACTACTACTACTACTACAAATACTACTACTACTAATACTAAGAGGGACAATCATAAAATAACACGAATTTGATTAATCTCTTTGTACAAGAGTTTAAACCACACATTTGGTATGGGTTTTTTTACCACATATACTTCTTGCCTGACAACACACTTAGTTTACCTGTCAACTAGCGTGTCAATGTCCTCCGGAGATAAGTGTTTTGGTGCGACCTTTAACCAATGTTTGATCGTCTCCTTTACCTTGTTGTCATCTGCAAACCTCTGACCCATCTGATTCAGATTTTATCGATAACCCAGGTCATCATAAACAACTATGTGCTCAGCGGCGTGACTCATCTTGCAATCTTATGCTTTTTCATCAATAGTAACTCGAAACTAGCACGTCGATCTGATGTTTCACTTTGTCATATGCCACGCTTGCTGATCTCTTACTCTGTGGTTTATCAATAACGCTTTGCCTTCCGTTTTGAAATATATGTTATCTATGCATACACTCTCCCTAACTCAAACAACTGTCACAAATTACTAAGCCTTCATCATTCTTCTGTACATTTTACATGTGCCACCCTATTACCACACAAACTGAAACAAAATACATATCGTTGTTCTTCAACGGCGCAAGTCGACAGTGAGGCATTCATGATGTACACTATATTGCACATGCGCATTCTGCTCGTTCGTCCCGACACCTACACAAGGTATTCATAAAGAGATTATAATACAGCACTTTATAATACAATTACTTAATGACTGGGGGATAGCGTGAGCTAGTGGTTAAGTGACACGGCTCACAATCCATAGGTTCTGGGTTCGATCTCCATCACAGCATCGACCGTTTCCCCGAGGAAGCAAACCTTCAGAAAATGCAGGAGGAAGCAGACCCTCACATAAAATGAATACCGAAGTCGGATGCACTGGGCCGACAGGCGCAAAATAAAAACCTCAGTGCAACTGACATCCCCTTGGGAAATAGAGAAATGAGGTAAACGGGAAAAAAAAATAAAAATAAAGAACACTTAATGACTGGTCCTCGTATTAGAATAGTTGTAACGTATATAGCAAACACTTAATTGCATAAAATATGTTTTTAACAGCACATAAACAACACAATAACTAACAAATGTATATAAGTAAAACATCATCTTTCTGCAACGAATCAAACCATCGAAAACAGCAATAAAAGTCAGAGGAAAACATAAATTTTAGAAATAGTAAAATCGAAGCTGTGACGGTACAAAAGGCCAGAATTCGATAAAAACTTATATATGACCGTATTATTGCACAGAGACACGAACAAAATGGTTCTGTCCCCGTGCCGTATCTGATACAAAACTGTATAGTTCTCATCGCCGCCGAAGACGGAGGTGTCGGACCGAAAGGTGCAAATATCGCAGCCAAGCTGTAAACTAGCGAAATAACGTATTCCGTTCTCCGGACTACATCCTGCTCCTTGCGAAGATCTGTACAGGGCTTGGTAGCTGGAGCGTGAGAGCGAACGCAGGAAAAGAAGAAGAATAGTTCTCATCGTACTCAAGAAACTAATGTGAAAATAATCACCCAGGGAGGAAATACAGAACAGGAAAGTACCAACGAATTCCTCTTTGTACAGAACAGGAAAGTACCAACGAATTCTTCTTTGTACAGAACAGGAAAGTACCAACAAATTCCTTTTTGTACAGAACAGGAAAGTACCAACGAATTCCTCTATGTACAGAACAGGAAAGTACCAACGAATTCCTCTTTGTACAGAACAGGAAAGTACCAACGAATTCCTCTATGTACAGAACAGGAAAGTACCAACGAATTCCTCTTCGTACACAACAGGAAAGTACCAACGAATTCCTCTTTGCAAATGGTCAATGTTTTATCTACCTCAATGAACAAAACCTACAATTTCATATTGACTCATTGTACTTAAACTGCAAAAAGTACCACATGAATATCATCACATCTTCTTCATCTTCTTCTTCGTTCATTTTCAAACTCCCGCTATCAAGCCATGGAAGAGAGCTTTGTAAGTTCCATGATGTCGTCAGGAGAACTGAATGCGTTGTGTCGTACTTTACAGCTTGACTGCGATATTTACACTCTTTGGTCCGACACATCCGACTTCAGCAGGCATTTTTGTGTTACGGGTTATCCTTCCTTCTTCGATCCCTTCTCCTTCACCAGCCGGCTCTGTTATCCAGGATCACTGCGTAGAGGTGTAGAAGGGTCTTGGCAGTTATGGTTCGCTGGCCCTGATGCTAGCAGGGTGGGTGGCTGCTGGAGCTCATGCGCTGATTAGCATCCTTATCCAATCACACACATTGAAAACAGAAACAATGAATATAGGCAGGAAGCACTACACACTTTATACTCAAGTGAATGAAAGAAAAATTAAGCAGGTACATGAATTTAGGGATAGACTGGATAGAGAGATAGAGACGAGAGTACAGATGGCAAATACTGCCACACACTAGCTATCTTCACTACTAAAACACCCACATATTTTTCTTCAATGAAAAAAGCAGATGATAAATATTATCTTCATACCAACTCCGTGCTACCAGTGCCAGACACTGGGCACTGGATAAGCACAAGGAACGAAAGTAAGCCAACTGCGAAATGTGATGCGTATGGAAGGTCACTAACAACACCAGAAAAAACCAAATCAAAGACACGATTATATTCTGGAGAAGGTTCAAACAATCCCCTGCCTACATTACATCAAGAAACAGAGAATGAATTGGTTTGGCAACATTGTGAGAATTCAACACTGTTCATGCAACCTCCTACAGAAGAACTTCAGTAAGAAAGGTATGAGGTAGACCAAGGAAAAAATTAGATAAACAAGACCTACCGAAAGATGGGGGAAACTGTTACTCGGGCTACGAGAGAGGCAAACGATAAAGACATACCCCAACACTGGGCTACAACCCGCTAGAAAGTGAAACGACAAGAAAGAAGAAGAAGAAAGAAACAAGCATCGTCATAAACAACTATTTATTTTTCTGTTTCCGAAGCTACGTCCAATTCAGCAACGAAGTTCTCTCCCCCACCTCCATCTGTATTTTATATTCACTTGTTCTATGTCTCAGAACGATGTAGTCTTCTCCGTTTAACATCGAATACAAAGTATGAAGTTCAGCATGAGTAACCAAATCTATATTCTATTCGTGTGAATCTAAATTTCACTTAAATATAATGTGTGTTCCACCGATCGAATTTGCATGGCTACAATCTTCTCTCATACTAGACTAGTCGAAGTTGTACTAATGTGTTATTATATAATATTATTCATATTGTTGTTATTATATTCGATGTGTGATAGGAGATCCGTTGTTGTTTAATATGAGATGCGTAAGTGTGGAACATCAATAACAAGACGAGTGTTCCCTGAGGCTGTGTTCTACTTCGACGTAGAGTAAGATCTAGAACAGCGTTTCTCAACCGGGGTTAATACTAGGGATCCACGAGAAATCCCTAGGGGTTTTGTGAGAAATCGCTATAGATCCGCTAGAAATCGCTAGACGTTCTGCGAGAAATCGCTACAGATTCGCGAGAAATAGCTAGGCGTTCTACGAGAAATCGCTAGGGATCCACGATAAATCGCTAGGAGTTCTGCAGGAAATCGCTAGGGGTTCCAGGAGAAAACGGTTCTGCGAGAAATCGCTAGTGGTCTGCGAGAAATCCCTACGGGTTCTTCGAGAAATCGCTAGGGGTTCCAGGAGAAATCGCTAGGGGTTCTGTGAGAAATTCGTATGGGTTCAGAGAGAAATCGCTAGGGGTTATGTGAGAAATTGCTATGGGTTCCGGCAAGAAATCGCTGTGTGTTGAGCGAGAAATCGCTTAAGGTTCCGCAAGAAAAAAGCTAGGGGTTCTCTAAAATATCGCTGCGTGTTACTCATTAAATCGCTTGGGGTTCCACTAGAAATCCCTAGACTATCCGCGAGAAATCGATAGTGATTCCGCGAGAAATTGCTAGGATTCCGCGAAAATTAGTAGCGGTCACGCGAGGAATAGTTATGGATAGACCAAAAAGGGGAACAAAAGAAACGATACAAAGACACTCTAAAAGATTCTTAGAAAAGTTTCTCCATTGATGTTTCGGACTGGGAGCAGCTTGCTCGGAACCGCTCAGCCTGGCGCACTGGAATCTGCCAACGCTGGTCCATGATAAAGAGAGTAGTATTCTACAGCAACATGACATTATCTATACCAACAGACGATGTAATAACAAATATGCTAGCTAACCCTAAAGGCAACCATAACCCTAATCCTAACCGTAACCCTAAACCTAACCGTAACCCTAAGCCTAACCGTAACCCTAAACCTAACCGTAACCCTAAACCTAACCTTCGCAAAACTGAATATAACCAATGATTCTGCTCTTCTGTCTTTATCTAAGTGTTTACTTATTTATTTAAAATAAAATCATATCGACCAGTCCTCCCCTTAACCTGAAATGGAATGATCTGTGACGTAAGATTGGAACCCATAGAACTCTGTTTGGGATGAATTAAGACCCAAGTACCCTAAGAGGGGCTTCACCCCCCCCCTCCCCCCCCCCCCCCCTCCCCACCCGATATAAACGGCCCAATGCGAATTATGATATAGCATGTATTAACACTCAAAGGGACCGATCACGTCACGGCGCTGGTCAGAACCTTAGGTCGAATCAAAATTGCGCTCGCTCGGGTCACCGAGGCAAGACTAACGGGTCAAGGTCAACGCGACGTTCAAGGCGCACGTCTACTGCATTCCGGCGGCCAACAACGCCAGAAATGGTGCAGTTACAACTAGACATGGTGATGTTTGTCCGACTCAACGGTCCTCAGACGCCTAAGTGAACATTATTATTATTATACCCTAGAATGCAATATGAACGGAACATTGCCAATTAAATTTAAATGTAAACGGACAATGTTCATTAGACGCACAAGCCGGAGGTAGAGCTTAGACAATCTTACGACAAAGAAGAATCGAGAGCAAGATATGCAGAATAAAACGGGGAAAATACATTTGGGATTGAATGAAAAAATTGGCAGGATATTGAATAGTTCCGAAAGTGCTGAATTGTTTCGATGACAGGCGGTTGGGAAAGAATGCGTTTCTCGGCTTTCCTCGACTCTTCATCGTGATGAAGATACTCATACTCTAATATAATCAGGTGCCAGTTCACAACTGGGTTGTTATTTACTAACAAGCTCGATACTTGTCCGTTAAAACACCCCAAACAGAGTTTTGTGGGTTCTCATTTTACGTAATTTGACAGCTGAAGACTGTTGCGTGAATTCCATTTTGGGTTACGGAGAGGACAGGTCGATACAATTTATTTTAAATAAATATGTAAGAACTTAGAAAAGATAGATGTGTAGAAATTATAGTTATATTCAGTTGTAAAAATGGATGCATCTCAGCTTTTGAGACAATCAGTATACAAACATAATGATCTGCCTGTAGGCCATACGCAAGTAGTGTCTTGCCTCACTGGGATTTCCTGTCGACATTGTGCCTGCTGTCATCTCCATCTATCATGTCATTCAGTCAAGGAAGGTGCCTGCTGTCATCTCCATCTATCATGTCATTCAGTCAAGGAAGGTGCCTGCTGCCATCTCCGTCTATCATGTCGTTCAGTCAAGGAAGGTGCCTGCTGCCATCTCCATCTATCCTTTCATTCAGTCAAGGAAGGTGCCTGCTGTCATCTCCATCTATCATGTCATTCAGTCAAGGAAGGTGCCTGCTGCCATCTCCGTCTATCATGTCGTTCAGTCAAGGAAGGTGCCTGCTGCCATCTCCATCTATCCTTTCATTCAGTCAAGGAAGGTGCCTGCTGTCATCTCCATCTATCCTTTCATTCAGTCAAGGAAGGTGCCTGCTGTCATCTTCATCTATCCTGTCATTCAGTCAAGGACAACACCATAACATGGTTGTTATTGCATGGTCCTATAGCATGGATATTGCCATGCTGATGTAGAAACTGGATGCTACTCTCCTTATCATGGACCAACAGTGACAGATTCAAGAAATTCTTTGTTGATTTTAAATAAGATGGCTGGAACAAGCGCAAGCAGAACGTTTGACACCCATAACAGTTAAAATGTGGGCTATTCTGTGACGTCACTACCCCAATCTTGTTAGATAAATTCTTTTTTTCAGGTGAATTAAGGGACACATACGACAAGCTTTTGTGAGTGATTATCTCAGGAGCACTAGATTAGTTAACAGTGGATTACTTTCTCACCATGAGCTGGAACATGAGAATCAATGGCTCTTGTCCGATCATTTATAGAACATATACATTACACCTGTGCAGACTTGAGGGAAAACCAGAGCTGTGCGCAACCGCTTCGAGAGCCCAATTCAATACTCATGAGAGGAACGCCCATAGAGGACGCTGACGAATGTGTTTATCTGGGAAGGCTCCTCGACATGGAGAACAACATAAAACGTGTCATCGCTAGAAGGAAACGGGCGAGCTGGGCAGCCTTCAACTCCATCATGACAGCTACAGACACCACAAAAGCCAACAGACCACTTGCGGACATCTTTGACCCTGTAGTCCTGTCAGTGCTCTGATATGGTAGTAAAACCTAGTCTCTAACAAAAGCAACCGAGATCAAACTGAGAACAGCAAACGCATCTCATGACAGACGCCTCGTGGGTATAACTCTCAGACAACAGCGGCAGAGCGAACTACACAATAGCGACATCCGGAGAATGTCACACATCAAGGATATCCTACTGTCAACTATTCAAAACACCGCTGGACTGGTCATATATCCAGAAGACAAGATGAAAGATGGAGTACCATAACCACATGTGGTACCAACGCGACAAAAAGAGACCTCGGAGACGGCCCCCCAACTCGCTGGCGAGATTCACTAGAACAAGTTAACATTCACGACCCCACAACAGACAGACTACTGTCACCCTTAACGACATGCGCCCGCGACAGAAACGATTGGATCCTGAGTTAGGACCCTCTTCTTGACGAAGAACGGGTCGAACTAACAAACTAAGAACTAAGACTTGAGGATACAATTTCATTTCACATAGTCTGTCATCTTCAACCTTAGAGTGTGAAATTTCTTTTTCTACAAGCTTTTCATTTCTACAGACTATTGTAGCTGACTCAATGCCCAACCCTCTTTTCTTGCCACTTACGACAGTCCTTTCAGGTTACAGTGTTACTATATTTACTACTACTACTGGGAAAGGGAAAACAGCGTCTGGTCAGGCAAGATATACTGATCAGACATGTTAGTCAGGGTCAGGCAAAACATACTAGACAAAGACCATCACCTCGGCTTTATAGTAGCCATCCCTAGAAACGGGCTGTTTTCATGGCAGCCTGGCCAGAGAGGTGAGGAATGGACGTGATCTCCGTGGTAGTGAGAGACACGCAGATGAAGTCAAGCATAGCACAACCGCATGGAGGATTCCAGCACGCTCGGGATGTGAGAAAAACTATTGCAACCTGCCACTTAACGTCCTTTTTAGGGTACACAAAAGAGTAACCTACTCATTGTGGGCATTCGCAATGAACAACAACAACAACAATAGCCACTACTGGATCTGGTAACACACCTCATATCTGACTAGCGTAGTGGCAGACCACTCGCTTGTCGTTGAAAATGAACGATGTTCAACGTCCATTACATTCACGCTTCTTTGACCCAGCTGTAAATGCGTACCGGGCTTTCTGTTGTTGAAGAAAAGGCAGCAGGAAAGGGAACTAGCCATCCGATTTCGTAAATAAGCACTGACCTCGTACAATAAGATTGGTAACGCTTCATCCCCGGCAGCACTGTCTGTATCGGCACTACTTTGATCTTGAAGACACATACGGAGCTAGAATGTGGCAAAACTGTCATCAGGAATTTTATCCCCAATGATGGAATCCACTATGAATATTGGTATTACTGAGGAATAAAGGCCAATTTTTCTTACAATTGTCACTTATTGTATAGGCTACGTTTTGTGTTTTACCTTCGATATAAAATAACAATGGTTTTGATCGCATATCCTCGTGGTTAATCGACCGACATCCATATCACTCGGCCTGCATCCACTCTCACGTGAGATGTACTGAGACAAAAACACATGCAATGATAACTCTATTATAAGCCTATTGTATGACAATTGGAAGCTTAACTATCTAACATGTGACGGCAAATCAGATCAGAGCTCAACAAACCAAAGAACTTCAACAGTTGCTCTTCAGTGACTACCCTCCCATTGTGGTATCACAGGGAATGAAAGAGCTGATGCCCTGTCCAAAGCAGGTTGCAAGATGGAGCAACTTATCCACACAGTGTCTAGCCGAGAGGTACAACCTATCATCCACAATCAGTACAACTAAAAATGGAAGACAGACATGGAAGTGAGCAATAGACCTGACTCAATCCACAAGCTCCATAGACACCAACAAACCACCATCTTTCGCCTGAGAACAGGCCACTGCAGACTACTGGGTTACCTACATCTGCTCACGATGTCACACACGAATGACTGTCAATGTGGGACCAGAGTCCAGACCCCTGAACTCACCATGCAGCACTGCTCAATAGAAAGAGACCTGCGATGCCAGACCTGGCCAGAGGGAGCCGAGGTGACGCAGAAGCTCTGGGGCTGCCACCAGGATCTGGAGAGGATTGTCGACTTCCTACTAACGACGGGACTTCAGTCTGAAGACAAAACGTAGAAGAAGAAGAGGAATCTGAAGACAAAACGTCACTTTTCGTTGCAGTAGTCACGTATTGTACAGGCTACGTTTGTGTTTTACCTCCTATATAAAAAACATACATCACCATGGTTTTGAACCCATGTCCTCGTGGTTATTAGAACGACATCCACATCACTCGGTCTGTATCCCCTGTAGCAAAACATGTACTCAGACAAAAACACATGCGATGATGACTCTATTATAAGCCAAATTTATGACAATTAGAAGAAGAACGATGTAAAATATGAAATATAGAAACAAAACAAATCGTATTCTTGGACACGAAACCTCAGGAGTTGAATTTATTCCGAAACAAACTTGCTGCACGCAGTATAAAAAAAAACCGGACGGGGAGTTTCGCCCGAAGACAGTGACGAGGAAATCAATAAGCAAACATGAAATTATTTTTTTATTTTAAAAAAAGTGGCTTGTCGTATGCTATATTAGTATATCCCAGGCGACAATCGTTGCTGTGTGGGGTTGTAATCTTTAGCAGAAGTAGCTGGCATACTCAGGGAAATGTATAGTTTATTTCACTTATCGTGTGGTTGTTTTCTTGGAATTCATTCGTTTCCGTAGATATTGCAATTTAATTTTCTGGTTAGTTGTGTTTTTACGTGTTTGAATTATCAATTGTGAAAACGTTCTGGAACAGGGCAAACTTTATTCAAGTGCGCTTTTTGTTTCGTAATATAATTCGGGTTTTGTTTTTTTAACTATTGTGCATGTAACGCTGTTGGCGGTTGGATGAAGACAGTAGTCTATTTTTTAGTTCTTTAGAGGCCAGTGAGTCTGTGTGACAGTAGGGTAAAGCCACATTGACTGTTTTAGTGGACTCTTTTCGCGTTCTGAAAAAGTAAGTAATCCCGCGTGAGTGTATGAGAAGCCACTTTGGCCGTTTGAGAAAACCAGTGGTCTCTTTCGCGACCTGAAAAAGCCACCAAACTCGTGTGATAGGCTTGTGAAGCCACTATGGCAATTTCAAATAGACAGTGGACTCTCTTTCGTGATCTGGAAACGTCAGAAAACGCGTGTGACAGTTTGTCAAATACATTCTGACTGTTTTCAGAATCTCTGGCCTCCTTTCCTGTTTGAAGGAAGCCATTAGATCATTTTGCCAATCTCGTGAAGTCACTTTGGTGGTTTGAGAAATCCGAATACCCCATTAGGCTAACAGTCTGGTGAAAAACATACGTGTCTGTGTGATCTGGTAAAGTCCTCATGGACTATTTTGATGGTCTTCTTCTTCCTCTACTTCGTCGTCTTCTTCTTCTTCTTCTTCTTCTTCTTCTTCTTCTTCTTCTTCTTCCTCTTCTTCTTCTTCGGCGTTCGCACTGCAAATGGCGTTTGTGAGAGTGTTTCGTTGTTTACAGCTGAACTGAGATATCTACGCCTTTCGGCTCGACATCTGATTTCTGCACGATATGTTTGCCTTCCCCGTTCGATCCTTACTCTTAGCCAGACTGCATTGTTGCAGTGCGTTTCCAGGACCGCCTATTGGAGATCAATATGGTATTGATCAGTTATGGATCATTGACCCGTAAAGGCGGCAGCCAACTATGTTACAAGCTGATGACTCATCCACTGCTGCATCTTCGACCCCTACCCTGGTCTCATGGTAGTTGGATCGCTAATAGTCCTATCGTAGATGGATGATAAACATTGTGATCTGATGTGCATGTAAAATATACAAACAATATAAATAAATCAAAAAGTGCAAACCGTTTAAATATTATAAATGTATCTCGTAACTAAATCCTACTCATTAGTAGATTGTGTGAAAGTTAATCATCTGTTTGTGTGCACACTTTTTAACAAGTATAAACAAAACCATGACCTAAGTTGATACGGTTCAAATTGCAAATCGTGGCCTAGTGGTTAAGTGGCACGGCTCACAACCAGAAGGTGCTGGTTTCGATCCCCATCACAGCACCGGCCGTTACCCCGGGGAAGCAAACCCTTAGAAAATGCAGGAGGAAGCAGACCCTTTCATAAAATGGATGCTGAAGTCGGATGTACTGGGCCGACAGGCGCAAAATAAAAACCACAGTGTAACGCATACACGCCTTGGGGAATAGATAAATAAGGCGAATGCCAACAAACAAACAAACAAAAAAACAAACAAACAAACAAAACAAAAAAAATTGCAAATAATATTTCAATATATGCATCGTGATTTCTATGTGTGACAGCGCCACAAGTACACGAAGAAAAGTCAGTTAGAAAGGTGCCAAACTGATATGGGATAGCTGGAAAATGTAGCTGGCAGTTTTCAAAGGATCATTAGGTGACAGCAACATTCAGCTTTGAAATTACTTGTAAATAGCAGACTCTAGGTATCGCATACACGTGCGCAGAGGAGATACTATATGGCGTCTGTGCTCATAGAGTGTACAATCACCGAACAGGGGGCTGTTATGAGTTGTTGTTTTTTTGTTTTGTTTCTTTGTTGTTGTTTTTTGGGGGGGAGGGAGGGTGGGGGAGGGGGTGGGGAGGTCTTTCTGCAAAGAATATTCATAATGAAACTCTTTTTATTTACGATGAGAAGTATTTTTTTTTTGTTGCGTAAAGCTGCGTATAACTGGGTCAAAATTTTTTCTCAAAGACGCTAAAAAAAGTACCGACCGGGTCCGACATTGTCGTCCTGTTTAGATTGCAAAAGAAGCAAATGTACGACGGGTGGGGGAGATGATTCAATGCGACAGACGAATATCAGTTAACAGTGTAGAAAAAGCAGAAGGGTGTTAACATGGTTTAGCCTACATCATAATACTTGACACGAACTTGGCGGCAGACGTGTCGCGGATGACGAAGAAGTTATACATGAAGTGCAAATGTGACCGAGACAGCAGACCATAGACTTTTATGATGCAGGTTTCGCTGCACTGATTAAGCGATGGGATACGTGTATCAATGTTGATGGAAATTATGTTGAGTAATAAAGGACAATAAAAGTGCAATAATAAATTGTTCTCAAGTTCACATCACATTTACTTTATTTTGAATTGTGTACAGCAATTTGTGACATATTTACTGATTAGCCTTCGTTTTTCTTGTTAATGTGGTTTTAAAACCACTATAACTATAAAGTCATGCGTGATTTAGTCACAAGACTAATAGCTACCAGAACTGATAGTGCTGAAGTGTAGTATTGCTGATACAAATAAAAGATGTTGGGTTTAACATTGATTTATTGATTAATAAAAAATATATGTAATTAATTTCGCCGTTCAAATGCAATGAACCCTGGAAAAATACATTCAACTTCTTTGTGTCTCGTGGAATCTTAGTTAGAACACATTAATCCCTATAGGGTAGAAGACATTACTCGAAATGATTGCTGTCCGCGACTCGGAGTCAGCGACTCAGAATCAGAAAACCAGAGCTATCCAAGGCCCTATTCTTTGAGGTGGCCATGGAACCAGGCTGCATTCGCGCAGACTGGCTAACGGAATAGGGTTTGAAGATGTGAAAACTGGTCTCGAAAGTGTGATGTGCTGAAACTGGGTGTTGTGGGGGAAAGGGACAGATATCGCAGCCTCACTGTAAACTACAATTACAAAATTTTTATAATCCATGTTTTACACGACAAAAAAGGAACCATGCACATTAAATCCTATTTATTTGTAGCCATTCAACGAGTTTATTTTTCCAATTGAAAACGTCAATACAATGTTACATATTTAAGACTAATTTATATTTAGTAAACATTAACTACCATGGCACATCACTTATTTATCTTTAGATAACCATCACTACCATGACACATCATTTATTTATCTTTAGTAAACATTCGTTACCATGACACATCATTTATTTATCTTTAGTAAACATTCGTTACCATGACACATCACTTATTTATCTTTAGTAAACATTCGTTACCATGACACATCACTTATTTATCTTTAGTGAACTTTCGTTACCATGACACATCATTCATTTATCTTTAGTAAACCTTCACTACCATGACACATCACTTATTTATCTTTAGTAAACATTCGTTACCATGACACATCACTTATTTATCTTTAGTAAACATTCGTTACCATGACACATCACTTATTTATCTTTAGTAAACATTCGTTACCATAACACATCACTTATTTATCTTTAGTAAACATTCGTTACCATGACACATCATTTATTTATCTTTAGTAAACATTCGTTACCATGACACATCATTTATTTATCTTTAGTAAACATTCGTTACCATAACACATCACTTATTTATCTTTAGTAAACATTCGTTACCATGACACATCATTTATTTATCTTTAGTAAACATTCGTTACCATGACACATCAGTTATTTATCTTTAGTAAACATTCGTTACCATGACACATCATTTATTTATCTTTAGTAAACATTCGTTACCATAACACATCACTTATTTATCTTTAGTAAACATTCGTTACCATGACACATCATTTATTTATCTTTAGTAAACATTCGTTACCATGACACATCATTTATTTATCTTTAGTAAACCTTCACTGTCTCAATTTAAATTAAGTCTTTATACTGGTTTAGAAGACTCTGCAGAGTCTGTAAACAACCAGTTTCATTTACATTACCTCACTCTAAAAGCTATGATCTTCCAAATTATTCTTAAATGCATTAATTGTCCCTGCCTCCACTACTTCCTTTGGCAATGCATTCCAAGCATTCACCACTAACTGATTAAAAAGATATTTCCTAATATCTAATCTGGACCTTTCTTTAGTTAATTTGTAGCTATGCACTGTTGTTCTTGTAGGTGGTTATATTTGGAAAAACATTTTGCTATAGTCTAATGTATCCGTTCTTTTGATTATTTTGTAAACATGTGTTAAGTCACCTTTGTCATGTCACATCGCTTAATTATCTAACCAGGTTCGAATGTCATCGTGCTAAATTTGACATACCTGACATGTCGTGTTCTTGTTTTAATAGTACCACTGTTTCTTCCAGTCGACCCAGCTGTAAATATGTACCTGACGACGTCAGGGGAAAATTTCGATGCCACGGCGGGGGCCGCAAAATTTGTGTTCAGTCATAGGCACTGTCAGCGGTGATAGGGACTGAGTACGAGTAGTGACGCCAAATGATGTCGATTCTTTGAGCATATTTGCATTTCTAAGAGACCGCCACTGTCAAAAGGCATGACTTATTTATCTTCCGTAAACCTTCACTGTCAGGACAAATATGTCCGTAACCGTTTACTTCTGAATAGCTGAATCATGGTTTTCAATCATGCAAGGTTGTCTGATGCCAGGTAGCCAAAAACTGCGCGAATCTGTGCCTGTCTTTCTCCATGGAGTGCCAAGATGCGCGAAACTGTGCCTGTCTTTCCCCATGGAGTGCCAAGATGCGCGAATCTGTGCCTTTCTTTCCCCATGGGGTGCCAAGATGCGCGAATCTGTGCCTGTCTTTCTCCATGGAGTACCGAGATGCGCGAATATGTACCTATCTTTCTCCATGGAGTAACGAGATGCGCGAATCTGTGCCTGTCTCTCCCCATGGACTACCAAGATGCGCGAATCTGTGCCTGTCTCTCCCCATGGAGTACCAAGATGCGCGATCGGCCACGAGAGCGGTTACAGTTACATAGCCACCATAAAGACATCCTCATTGCCCATCCATCGTCAGTCATGTGGACTCCATAGCCGACCCATCTGGTGTTTCGTACTGACGCAGAGTGGACAACATCCGGGAACTCAGGTTGGTCGATGACGTCGGTCGGAAACGATCTCTTAGGGGCATATTGAAGACTCTTAGCTCCATTGCTCTCTCGATAATTTGAAGCTTCCAGTTAAATATGGCCATTTAATTTATTAGATTGTAGTTTTGTATAACAATAACTATATGGGCATATGTAGCTGTTGTTTTTATTTAAATATCTGACCAGTTATCAGCTCTAATCGCGTAACCGAGATCATTTAACTCAACGCTATAAGCAAAGATCGAATCATGCTCGAGGACTGACAATTGGAAGAATATGATATTTTTACCTAATTGTGTGTACAGCTGACCTATCAGGAGGTACATATACAGATGTAATTATCAGAATCGGAAAGGTAAACATGGCATTCCAGATACTGGACAAGAAATGGAGATTCAGAGAAATTAAGATTTACTTCAAAGTTAAAATATTCAACGCCTGTGCCAGGTTGGTGTTGCTGTATGAAGCCGAAACATAGAGAACGATCAATGTCAAACAACAAAGACTTGCGTTCTTCGTCAACAGATGCCTACGACAAATAACGGGCATACAGTGGCAGTACATGCTGAGAGCACGATCTGTACCTCTTTAATGAGGTCCGTAATAGTCTGACTCTAAATCCTTGTTGCTGTAGGTGCAGAAAAGCTGACTGTGGTGTGAATGAAAAGTGGACATAGAAGCATCAAACATCTGGGAACTAGACAACGATGTTTCAAGAAGGACGTGAGTTAGCGCAAGATCTTCCGACACCAGGTCAGGCGCATATTGTTGCTTCAGAAGGTGTCATCGCCTAAATGGATGCAGCAATTTGGGTGGACCGTCGCCGGAGCTTACGTTTGCTAGCAGAGGAATTCGCTGTGTCGCTAGGGATGTTAAAATGGGCGTTGGCAAGACATTGGGGCGTAGGAAGGTGTTTACAATGGATACCGATTCTTCAGTTTCTTGCTAACCACCATTTGAACTGTCCCTAGCGAGACAGCAAATTTCTCTGCTAGCAAACGTAAGCTCCGGCGACGGTCCACCCGAATTGTTGCATCAACTTTGGCGATAGCCTCTTCTGACCCAACAATTTGCGCCTGACTTTGTCACGGAAGATCTTGAGTTACCTCCCATCATCCTTCTTTGAACATCGTTGCCCAGTTCGTCATTTTTGTTTTCGACACACTTTTGTCACCATTAACTACCTGCATTCTTCGATAAATTTCAACTTATCGACATCCTTCAGCACTTAGAAGCCGACTGACCGCTTGCTGATCAAATCTCGACGGATTCCATATCACTCCCGCAATGTTTTCAACGAGCTGCTTAGAAAACATAAGATTTTGCAAACTTGACAGTTGGTATGTGCTGTTTACACCTGAATTGACGTCATCATGCTTATCATACGTATGTTCGCTTGGTTCAGTTAAGTCCGGTTTCATTTGAACACGCCTCGTACTTTGTTGGTACGTAGGTTCTCGTTACTGCAGATAGCATTTGCTTTGATTTAAAACTAATAAATGTATAATTTCTTTCATTGTTATCATCTCCTGTATTTCGGGGTTTTGTAAAGAAAAGTGGCTAGCGAGACAGCTCATAAGCTAAAAAACACAAATTTGTATAGAAGTAATTTGGTTCCCTTTGAGAAGTAAATAATTTTGTTAATGGGTTCTGAATTCTTAATCACTGGATAGCTAGGCACACACAAAATGTCCAGTTGTCCGTCCACTTGTGACGGGCAGATGGGTGTGGATCTTTAATAGTCTTTCATGTGCAAGTATGTCATCTTGTGTCGTTGTACGCCATTGTCGTTGAAGGATTACTCTTCTTCTTCTTCGTACGCTGTCAGATGTCAACCATATTTTTTTCGAAAAACGCAGCGGTCATCCTGAGGCTGTCGACACTGCCATAGAGCTTGTCTAGTGTTGCCACTGGTGAAGGCCACATCTGCTTTCTCTCATCCTCGTATGTCGGGCAGATTTGCAACAGATGTTCAGCGGTCATTTTCCCAGTACCGCACAAGCATTCGTCAGTGCCACCTATCTTCAATTTATTGAATAGGTGGTACCTCAGTCTATTGTAGCCAGTGCGAAGTCTGAAGACCACGACCTGCTCTCTTCTGTTCAACTGGTAATAGGCATCGTTTTTGGTGTAGCCAGTATGTTCTGTTTCCCATTTTGTCATGTATCTAGCTCTAATAAGCCTTTTTGACTCTTCGTATGTCACACTAGAATCTGGTTGTGGTAGTCGTGCACCTTCTTTTGCCAGTCTGTCTGCCTCCTCGTTGCCTTGAATGTCACAGTGGGATGGAACCCACTACTCTTTTTGGTGCGGACTGTTGGCATAGTTGACAATGCTGCTCTTAAATCATTAAGTTCAGTATTTTTCTGGCTTTTAGTGCTGTGACTACGGCCAGGGCATCTGTAAGCAGGACTATATGGCTTTTATTTCTTTTGCATGTCACCATTTCTTCTACTGCAGCCCTCAGTGCCTCTGCCTCCTCTCTGAAATTGCTTGAGTATTTTCTAGTTGCGACTGACCGTGGTTTTTTTCTACCATTCGGTAGGCTCAGGAATACCCCTGCCCCTCCGTTCTGTGTTGTGTTTGTTACAGAATCGTCGGTGTATGCATGGGTCCAGTTCATGCTTGGGTAGTTTTTCGTTATGTACCTCAGGGTTATGTCTCTTCTTTCTGTTTCAGTCTGGCTGTTCTTGTTTCCAATACCTGGTATATTTTCTACCACCTCTGGAAATATATGCTGCCTCCAAGTATGTCTGCGTACAGTATGGATGGGCTTAGGTGTTGTTAATGCGTCCATAGAGTATTCGCTCATCTTTGCTGTGGATATTTCTGCATAGCTTTTCCGCTTTAGTTTCCCATATCCGAGATTGTTTAGTCTCTTATGCATTGGAGGTCTGTCAGTCTTCTGAGTTTCTCTGATTGGTGCTGGGCTCTGCAGTCTCTTCTGTCGGTCATGGATTATAGATTTGAAATCTATTCAAGTTCTACAATTGGCGTTGACTTCATGCCTCCTGTTATAACTCTCGGGGCTTAGTTTTGAAGTTTGCTAATTTTATAAAAGTTCGCCTTTGCTGCTGTTGTCCATGCCGCAATGCCATACTCGAGAACTGATCTCACTCTTCCAGTGTACAGTTTCTTTAGTATTCTTTCGTCTGCTCCCCAGCTTGTGCATGTTTCCTCATGATTGCCATTCTTTGTCTGGCTTTGGTTCGGTTTCTCTCGATCTGACTTTTCCATGTCATGCGCCGATCAAATGTGACTCCCATGTAGTTTGGGTTGTTGTTTGGCTGCAGATATTTGCCGTTAAGACTTATTTTGGTGTTCTGTGGTTTATTGAAAAGAAAGAATATCGTACATGTTGTGTTTTTCTTCATTTATTTTGACCAGCCATGAGTTCGCCCACTCCTCTAACGATGTTAGAGCCTGCTGTATCCGAATTTTTCAGAGGTCCACATAGCCAGATCGTCAGTAAACATGGAGCTGTGGGCTCTTCTTGGTATATTTTCTATGATGTTGTTTATATACACCAGGAAAAGTGTGGGTGGCAGTACTCCCCCTTGGGGTATTCCTTGCTCCAGTGTCACCTATTTGCTCATCTGCCCTTGCACTTTAACTCTGTCATTCGCTACTGGTAAGTACACAAGCAATTTCAGAGCGGAGGCAGAGGCACTGAGGGTGGCAGTGGAAGAAATGGTGACACATAAAGAAAATGAAAGCCAAATAGTTCTGCTTACAGATGCTCTCGCCGTAGTCACAGCGCTAAAAAGCCAGAAAAACACTGAGCTTAATGACTTAAGAGCAGCACTCTGCAAACTGTGTCAGCAGTCCGCACCAAAAAGGGTAGTGGTACAGTGGGTCCCATCACACTGCAACATCCAAGGCAACGAGGAGGCAGACAGACTGGCAAAAGAAGGTGCAAGACTACCACAAACAGATACTACTATGACGTACGAAGAGTCAAAACGGCTTATCAAAGCCAGATACATGACCAAATGGGAAACCGAACATACTGGTTACACCAAAAACGATGCCTATTACCAGTTGAACAGAAGAGAGCAGGTCGTTGTCTTCAGACTTCGCACTGGCTACAATAGACTGAGGTACCACCTATTCAACAAATTGAAGATAGGTGGTACCGACGAATGCCCGTGCGGTACCGGTAAAATGACCGCTGAACATCTGCTGCAGAACTGCCAGACATACGAGGATCAGAGAGAGCAGATTTGCCCATCACCAATGGAACTGCAAGACAAGCTCTATGGCAGTGTCGACAGCCTCAGGATGACCGCCGCTTTTTTCGAAAAAATAATGGTTACTGTCTGATTGCGTACGAAGAAGAAGAAGAACTCTGGCTGTTCTGTTTTCGAGGTAGTGGCTGATCCATCTGTACATTTTTCCAGATACTTCACTTCTTCGTAGCTTGACTTGAAGTCCCTCTTTCCACACCTTAACAATTGCCTTCTCTAGATCCACCCAAACCGCTACTGTATGCTTTTTCTCTTGGTAAGCCTTCTCTATTTCCTGTGCTATGAGAGTGATCTGGTCCTCAGTGGATCTGTGTTGTATAAATCCTGCTTGCTGTGGAATTAAAATGTATTTTTCTTCCAGGTGCCACATCAGTCTGGTGTTTATCATACGCTCCATCAGTTTACCTACACAGCTCAGTAGACTGATAGGCCTGTATCCATTTTGGTGTACTATCTTTTTCTTTCTTTGGTACTGGTATAAGTACCGCGTCTTTCCATGCCTGTGGTAGAATTCCCCTTTCCCAGCTTGTCTTCAGGACTGATAGTAACTTCCTCTTTGCTGTTTGTCCGAACCACATCAGCATTTCGTTTGTTACCCCATCTTTTCCGGGCGATTTCTTTTTCTTTAGAGTTCTCATGACCTCATTCATTTCATTCATTGCTATTTTTGCCATCATGTGCTCCTCTGGTGCCATATTGGTGTTGTCGTGGTTCTTTTGTTCTTCACTAATGTATGTATGCCTGTCTGTAGGGACATCACTGTGGTTTGTTCTGGCATAATGTTCTATGAAGGCGTTTGCTGCTTTTTTTCCGGTAAGCATGTTGTCGCCCTGCTTGATGGTAATTTGTTTATTTAATGGTGTTTCGCCATTCATGGCTCTGACTAGATTCCATAATTTGTTTCCTTCTTTATCTAGATTGAGGCTTTCTGTTTTTTTGTTTCCAGCTGTCTCTTGTTATTTGGTTCAGTGTTTTTTTGTATTTAGCAGTGATGGCCTTCAGGGCAATATTTGCATCCATAGATTGCTCTCTCTATCTCTCTCTCTCTCTCTCTCTTTCTCTCTCTCTCTCTCTCTCTCTCTCTCTCTGCCATGTTCCTAGCATGTGAGACTTCATCCTCCGCTTTCTGCAGTTCATGATTGCAATATAGCTTGTAGTTTTTCCTTGCATCTCTTGGGATGGTCTCGGTGGCTGCTTGCAATATTGCTTTGCCCAGGCTTTTCACCATGGGTTTCATATTGTTATTTCGTGTGTTGATGGTTTGAGGTTAAGAAAAGATGGACGACGGAAAGGGTTAATTGATTTACAAACTTATCCTGGGCAATGCCGCGCAATACTGATGGCTACGTTATATAAAGACAGAAATTCGGTCCGTAAAAAAATCAATTTTATCTTACCCTTGATTTGAGTTCTGCTACAGGCTCCTTGCAATTTCCATTGATAAGTATAACTAAGTTTTAGTCTAAATAATTGTTCTCAGATCTCTAAAGAAAAAATTCTTGTAGGTATAGTATTGTTAAGACACAAATTCATTTGCAATACCTCGATTATTTTTTGGTGTGTATGTTTGTAATCATATGACGTATTTTATTTACTGCCAAAGAGCGTTTCTCACTGCTCTTCTTCTTCTCTCTGTTTGTCTCTCTCATTCTCACTCACTCTGTCACGTGTTCTCTCTTCTTTTTCAAGTTGCCAGTCCGATTTGAATAGTTTTTGCCTTTGAGAAAATAATTTCATTAACATGCAAGATTGACAGATGAGCTATATATTTTCTTAAAGATGAACGGTCATTTAGGTCATGTGTCATTTAGGTCATGTGTCATTTAGGTCATGTGTCATTTAGGCCACCTGTCATTTATGTCATTGTCATTTAGGTCATGTGTCATTTAGATCATGTGTCATTTAGGTCATGTGTCATTTAGATCATGTGTCATTTAGGCCACGTGTCGTTTAGGTTATGTATCATTTTGGTCTTTCAACGTCGTCCCCATCTCGGTCCACACACAATCGCCAACGACCGATATGTTGTCGCATTCCGTCAATGGAAAAAAAAATCGAACAACTTCTCCTGACATCTGGTTCGTACAGTTGCTTGAGTATCCTGGCCAGGAGCGTAACACGGTGTCCCTTGAGCTGTTTCCTCCCCTTTGGGGAGAGAAAGAAGTCACAAGGCGCCAGATCGGGGCTGTGCTGTGGGTGCGGTAAAATGTCGACAAACTCCAATGCAGTCACTGTTTGTCGAATCGTGTGGCTGTGAGAATGGGCGTGCTGAAGCCCAAGAAGGGCATGGATAATGTAATGAACTCGCTCAATCGATATCATAAGTATTGCTGCGATTTCTTTCTGCTTGACACAACGATTAGCGGGTATCAGTTCGTCTAGGCACGCTTGGTGCTGTGTGTCCAATCCTCTGAACGGACTACTTCACGTAGTACCTGCCTTACCTTATATAACTACGCTTTTGTCATGTTCCCATTTACAACTGGGTAAGCTGGAGTGCGTCAGCAGAGTCTATAAAAGCGAAGGGCCGCCATTTGTTTTCTACCACAAACGAATGACAATAATCGCAAAGAAAAGAATAGTGCACGCACTCAGAAAACTTATACACCAGAAAATAGAAAAGGAAGGGAGGAAATTTACAATCCGCTTTCGAACCTCGGACATCGAGAAACCGCTATTGTTTGGAATCTATATTTTCTGAGTGTTTCAGTATATTTGTCTTTCGTACTATTGACGTAACTATGTTTATTTGCAGGCCTTGATGTTTTATTTGTAATTGTACTTATCTTGGCTAGCAAAGAGTGGAGGAGCATCCCCACAAACAGACCTGAGTATCACATATAATGTGGTCAGGACCATAATTAAAGCCAATGTCAGGTTAAAATGGCTTGATCAACACCCCGACCTCCGAAAAGAAGACAGCTACTGTAACTTAACTAGAGAAGAGCAAGTCATAATCTTCAGACTGAGAACTGGGCATAACAGACTCAAGGATCATCTTTACAACAAAATGAGGATTGGGACAGATGACAGGTGCCCATGTGGGGAACATATCATGACCGTGGAACACATCCTGCAAACCTGCACACTCACGTAGGAAAAGAGAGAACAATACTGGCCTCGTGAGACAGATATGAGAGAAAAGTTGTATGGAGATGAAACAGCCTTACAAACAAAGGTGTCCTTTGTAAGAGAAACCGGAACCTGGATCTGAGGATGAACGAAAAAGAAGAAGAAGTATTTATCTAATTAGCCTTATATTACATAACTTTATGTACCGGAAAATCACTGGCATAACCTCGATATATTCTGAACGGCATTCATCGAAAATCAACAGCATACTCACGCCATAGTCTGACCGATATACATGTAACAATCATTAATATAATCCTGATATTCAATAAATAGTGTGCATCTAAAAATCACTGGTGTAATCACAATATTCCCTAACTGATGTGCATCTATGAATCATTGGTACAATACCGATATTCAATAAATGATGTGAATCTAAAAATCACTTTCATAATACCGATATTCCCTAACCTATTCGAATCTGACAAACACTGATATAATCACGATATTTCCTATCCGATTCAAATATTACAAATACTGATATAATCACGACATTCTCTTGCCTATTCATATCTGAAAATACTTACATATTTTACATTTCCTAACCTATTAAAATCTGATTAATACTTAAATTACACCGACATTACCGAATTTAAGCAAATCTGACAAATACTGACATGTTCACGACATTCTTTAACAAAAATAAAGCTATTAATCACTTATATAATCTAGATTTTACTTACTGATATAAACTATTATAAGTAATTGTATAATCCAGAAATATCAAGGTGAGTATAAACCTGACTCTCACTTAATTAATCCATATACAACCCGACAAACATAAATCTAAGAATCACGGATATAATCCTGATATTTTCTGATCAATGTAAATCTAACAATCAATTAAAGAATCCTGATATCCTTAAAAACAATACAAATGCTTTTATTCTTCTGTGTTTGTCTTGAAAATAGCGCTGTGTTATTGTGTCGTAGTTTACATCGAGGCTGTGATATCTGCACCGTTCGGCTCGGATTATTCGATTTCGGCTAGTTTTTTTAAGGTTCTGGGTTTGCCTTGACCTTGTGATGCAGATTTGCCAGACTACAGTAGTGCATACTGATTCCAGGGGCCGCCACTTGGAGGCAGAATAGAGTCGTGATAAGGGTCTGGATTGCTGACGCAAGTATGATTCGTTCCCTGTGCTGCACCTTCAGTCCCTCTCCTTAGGATGTAGAGTCTCAGGGTGTAGTGATGTAGAGTCTTAGAGTGTAGAGTTTTAGGGTTTAGAGTCTTAGAGTGTAGAGTCTTAGAGTGTAAGTTTTAGTGTGTAGAGTCTTAGAGTGTAGAGTCTTCGGGTGTAGAGTCTGAGGGTGTAGAGTCTTAGGGTGTAGAGGTGTAGAGTCTTAGGGTGTAGAGGTGTAGAGTCTTAGAGTGTAGAGGTGTAGAGTCTTAGTGTGTAGAGGTGTAGAGTCTGAGGGTGTAGAGTCTTAGGGTGTAGAGGTGTAGAGGCTGAGTGTGTAGAGGTGTAGAGTCTTAGGGTGTAGAGGTGTAGAGTCTTAGTGTGTAGAGGTGTAGAGTCTTAGTGTGTAGAGGTGTAGAGTCTGAGGGTGTAGATTCTTAGGGTGTAGAGGTGTAGAGTCTTAGTGTGTAGAGTCTTAGGGTGTAGAGGTGTAGAGTCTGAGTGTGTAGAGTCTTAGGGTGCAGAGTCTGAGTGTGTAGAGTTTGAGGGTGTAGAGTCTTAGGGTGTAGAGTCTGAGGGTGTAGAGTCTTGGGGTGTGGAAGTGTAGAGTCTTAGGGTGTAGAGTCTTAGGGTATAGAGGTGTAGAGTCGGAGTGTGTAGAGTCTTAGGGGGCAGAGTCTGAGGGTGTAGAGTTTGAGGGTGTAGAGTCTCTTAGGGTGTAGAGTCTGAGGGTGTAGAGTCTGAGTGTGTAAAGTCTGAGGGTGTAGAGTCTGAGAGTGTAGAGTCTGAGGATGTAGAGTCTGAGGGTATAGAGTCTTAGGTTGTAGAGTCTGAGGGTGTAGAGTTTTAGGATGTAGAGTTAGAGTGTAGAGTCTGAGGATGTAGAGTCTTATAGTGTAGAGTCTTAGAGTGTAGAGTCTTAGGTGTAGAGTCTTAAAGTGTAGAGTCTGGGGTGTAGAGTCTTAGAGTGTAGAGTCTTAGTGTTTAGAGTCTCAGGGTGTAGAGCAGAGATCATTTTGTATATACTTGCATTGACGTGTGCAGACAAATAGGAGGTTAGCCTGATGCGTCTTTGCATGTTATAGAAGCTGTCATTCTGTTGTTAATCTTCCTGCAGACGACTTTCGGTGAAGGAGTTTCGTTACCTTTAAAATAATTGCCGGGAGCGGCTAACTGCCTGCTTGTTTTTTTTAATGATAAGCATTCGTGTACAAACACAGCCTGTTCACGCAATTCCTAGGTTATCACCCGTCTTCGATAGGTCCAGGCGCCGACCTCACCTACCTTGAGATAAAGGCGCACATGTGAGATTTGAAGACCTGCCGTTTCGCGCTTTCGTGTATTAGTTTCTTAAGAGGCGATTTCTATGTCTCTCAATTTACTCTAAAAAGATTTATACGAGTATTATTTTGTTACAATTTAAATGCCTAATTAAGTTATGTTAAGAAGGAAGCGAGAAAAACAATGTCACATTACAAAAGATTTAATTTACAAAATAAAAACAGTATGGCAACAATGATTTCCCATTTTTACACTAATCTAATTTTGAATTGAAATAGCTATGGAACAATACTTGCTGTGAACATTTCCCAAGATAATAGTAACACATAAACACATTTACCCACATGCATACATACACACACACACACACACACACGCACGCACGCGAGCGCTCTCTATATTCCTCTAATTGGAGATAGTATGAGCTAGAGTATTGTCATTACCAGTTAGTTACCTAGTTACCTATCTTCTTAAGAATGTTATGGTGACGGGAAGCGATGAACGTTGCATTAGAATTAACTTCGAATGCTCTCGTATATAAGATACGCAGACGAAACTGAAATTATCAAACGGTATCGGCAGTTACAGTTATGAGGAAAGACTCAGAAAAACCGGCCTACAGTGTTCAGAAGAGAGAAGAATTCATGGTGACTTAATACAGGTTTATAAGATGATCAGGGGAATGGATAAATTAGACTATAACAAGTTGGTTTTTTTAAAAACAGCTACCCACAAGAACAAGAAGGCATAGCTACAATTTAACTAAAGAGAGGACCAGATTAGATATTAGGAAATATTTGTTTAGCAAGAGAGTGGTGAATGTTTGGAATGCATTGCCACGGGAGGTAGTGGAGGCAGGGACTGTTAAAGCTTTTAATAATAAATTGAATGCGCATTGCTTTTAGAGCAAGGTAATGTAAATGAAACTGGTTGTATACATACTCTGCAGAGTCTTCTAAACCAGTATAAAGACGTTAAGTTAAGTTAAGTACAACGGGGATAGAGCATCTAATTACAGCCGTATGCAGATGAAGCGAGGATCAAACCCTCTTTTTAAACCTAAACAATACAAAGACAGAGATTACCGACAAAACAAAAAGTCTACATACAATTTTCAGTTCGAATGTGTGGAAAAAAGAACAGGTAACGGACATCGAGTATCTGGGCACCAGAATTAACAACAATAGCTTCTGCTCAAAGGAAATCAGAAGATGATTGGCAATGCAAAGGCTACACAACCCGAGGAAGCTATGACAGAATACCAGCAATCCAACAAAAGTGAAAATGTTGAGTACCTGTCTTCTTACCATGGTGCAATACGGCTGCAAAACAGGGATAGTTACCCAAACAGCATGGAAGAGAATCGAGTTCTTGCATTAAAAATGTTACAGAGAAGTTCTCAAAATACTATGGACCGAAAAGGAAAAGAATACAGGTTTTCCAAAAATAATTGGGCATAGAGGAAAACTGGTTCATAAATTGAACGAGAAATAGAAAATTGAAATACTTTGGCCACATCAAGAACACAACGATCTTGAGAGAACAGTAATTAAAGGAAGAAATAGTGCCCGGCACGAGAAGCAGACACAAACCAAAAAAGCGATGGCACCAAGATGTCAAAGAATGCTTGGACACTAGTCTGCAGCAGGCTTGGAGACTTGGCAAAAGGTCTAGTTTTCATTCAGATGGGTAATGATGGGCGCGACGTTCTGCAAAGGACATGCTACCTCATGATACTTTCGTATAAGTCAAAAATAGTGAAATGAATCGTTTCCCGACTTACGTCTATTCGCTTTACGTTGTTTCACACTTAACGAAAATGTGTGCTTAGCCACATTACTCTGGAGTTAATGTTCTTGGTTCAGAGTTACGTTCTTGGTTCAGAGTTACGTTCTTGGTTCAGAGTTACCTCAATTTATGAATGCCTGTTTAAGTGTTCCGAGTTTGTTTACAAACTCAGTTTGATTCATACTTTCTTGTGTTCGCTAATTGCCTTTGCAATTAAGTAAACATTAACGTTATAATAATTAGTTAATAATTAAGAACAATCATGGAGTGTGAAATGAGGTGTTTGAGACAAGCTGTCGTTGTCAGGAGGCTTGACAGAGTACGAAACGAAGAAATCAGACAGAAAGTGTGTGCAACACCATGCATGGAGTTAATGGAAAGGCAGGGAATAAAATGGTTCGGACATCTGACAAGAATACAACCGAAGTTACCAACAACATAAATCTCCAACACCAGACGAAAGGGTTACAGAGCATGAGGAAAAATAAGAAAAAAGACGGACAGAAGGTGTAAATGGGACATTGAAGAAACATAAAATGGCAACATAATCTTCCGTACAAATGGCACACGAAACAAAGCTGCACTTCGCCACGTAGTCTACAGACATAAATGGATAGAAGATGATGGTGATGATTGATAATACTGATGATAATTATCATGATGCTGATCATGATGATGGTGGTGTGGATGATGGTTTTGATGATAATGATTGTGATGGTGATGATGATGGTGATGATGGTGGTGATGATGATGGTGAATGTGATCGTGATGATGGTGGTGATGATGATCGTGATGATGATGGTGATGATGATTATGATGGTGATGATGATGATGATGATGGTGATGATGATGATGATGATGATGATGGTGATGATGGTGATGATGATGGTGATGGTGATGGAGATGATTGTGACTATGATGATGGTGGGGATGATAATGATAATGAATATGGTAATGATGATGATCATGGTGATGATGTTCAGGGTGATGATGATGATGATGGAGATGATGGTGATGGTGATGATGATGATCATGGTGATGATGATGATGAGCATGGTAATGATAATCATGGTGATGAAGGTGATGAGCATGGTAATGTTAATCATGGTGATGAAGGTGATGAGCGTGGTGATGATGAGGATGATGATGATAATGGTGATAATGATGGTGATGATGATGATGAGCATGTTGATGATGAGGAAGATGATGAAAATGGTGATGATGATGATCATGAGGGTGATGATGATTATGATGATGATGATGGTGATGATGATGATCATGAGGGTGATAGTGATGATGAATAATTATTTAAGTAATTTTTCAACTGCAGTATTCATGAAGTTAATAAATGTAAGTTACTGAATAGTTAAACATTATTAAAATGATATCATCAAGACATGTTTAGGTAATGCTAGTTCTAGGCTGCGGCAGCAAGGAACCGTGAGCTCCCAGTTAATACGACTAGAATTGTGAACTTTCAAGGATCAATACAAATAATTTAAGAAAAACATCAATGTGACCTTACTATCGTTTCTAAAGGCCTGACACACTTACACACCCGATATATGATAGCCAGAAGATAGTTGTAGGCTATTATATACGAGTCATGATTTTCTTTATAAAGTTTCCAAATTGGCACTATTAGTAGAAAAGCGTGGAATAAAGTAGGAAATGCCGTCATATGTTGATCATGACAAGCTCACCAATTCAGTTCACACACTAAGGATAAAGAACTACTGAAAACAAACCAGATAAGCAGCGCAGATGTGACTCAGATTACAAGCACGTTAAGTTCAGAGTTCAATCTGTTGCTAGCAAATTTTCATAATATCTATCAGTTCTCTAATTATTATACCAATTCGAATACTATTTTTTTAAACACGCATTTGCAACAAAAATATCGGGTAATGCATCGACTTGCGAATATTTTTTATTTACGTTACACCATCTCCCTCTCCCATCACACCCCCACAACTTCCACCCCAAACCACCACCATCACCGATTTGAAGGTGTTATGTTCGAGATGTGTCTGTATATAGCATGATAAAGACAACATAATCTGGGATAAGCATTATGTTTCATTTTATAAAGTAATGTTCTCTTGGATTCGACAACAACGGACAACAATTGTCGACGGAACGTGTCTATAAACAGGGAATTAGGTCAACCAATCAGACATGAATTAATATTGAAGGAAGCGGAAGTTTCGAGACAAATTCAAATATAAAACTTCATTTTACAGTAGTATGTTTCTTAGTCTTCCATACTTATCCTGTTTTTTTGCATCTACTCTTTCTACAAATCGGCATAGAAAGTTCAAGTTCTGCTGTTCTTGGTCAGTTATCCGCTGGTTGTCTTAAGTAAGTCTTGCACGGTTTTGCCTTAACACCATATTGGCAGCTTACACGACGCCATTCCGAGTTGAAAATAATAGCCTCAATGTACTCTTGTCGGCATGTTGTAAAATGTGACACACTATCATCCAGTATTAGACTCACTTCCTCTTCTCTTCGAACTTATCACCTTGGGTTGTATAGACCATCAACCAATCCTCTCCAAACAAACCTGTCCTGTGCTATTTTCTCCCGTTTTTTCCAGCTTGTCTCTATTCTTTTCATGCTTCAGTCTATCTGTGTCGTTAAACGCCATGGGAGGTCTGACCTCTTGTTTTATATTTATTGGTAGGTGAAACTCCGCTGGTGACGTGCCAGGTCGATCCCAGTATCTGGGATCAATATGCTGAACAGCGCATGAGCTGCAGCAGTCAGCGACCCATAGCTGACTGCTAACGTCAGGGCTAGCGACCCATAGCTGACTGCTAACGTCAGGGCTAGCGACCCAGAGCTGACTGCTAACGTCAGGGCTAGCGACCCAGAGCTGCCAAGACTCTTCTACCCCTCCAGACGGTGATCCTGGATAACAGGCTGCAGTAGACCAGATTGGCTAAATAGAAGAGATCGAAGAGGGAAGGCCAGTCCGGCTCTCAAAAATGCCTGCTGGTCGGATGTGTCGAACCGAAAGGGGCAATTATTGTAGTACAACTGTAAACTACCACACAACGCATTCCGCTCTCCAGACTACATCTTGCTACTTGCAAAGCCCTTTTCAGGGCTTCGTATCCGTAGAGTTTGAAAACGAAGGACGAAGAAGAAGAAGAATCAAAGTATCTGTTACCAATCCTTAGGTTCGTAGCCCTTGGAATGTACGATCGCCTATTTTTGACTCAGGTGCGGTTGGAATCGTAAATTAAAGCAAGGTAGGCCTGCAGCCTGTCAGGTTCCATATTTACTGCTCCGCTAATCACATAACCAAGTAGCCAATATATATATCTTTCCTATATCTTCTTTAGTTTCCTATTACCTATTCCTATGTGGGTTCTATCGCAGAGTTTGCCTGGTGATACTGACTTGGGATTTTCCTAGAGTATGGCCTATTCAGAACAATATTCCTCCAAAGATATCTTGTTCCATCTGGGTTTTTTTGTCCTGCTTCTTCCAATGAGATTTAAATAAGCTCCTGAACATCATCAATACCGGTCGCTTGTTTTGGACATATGCTACACACAATCTTCCTTCAGCAAGTTCCATCTTGAGCTGCCCTTTCTACCTATCTTCAGCTGAGGAATAGGGACCGAAGTCCATGTTTAGTCTCTTCTTCAGGCGTTTCTGGTCTACTTCACTTTCTCTTCCACTGTGGATTCCATATCAGGGCATGTATGTTAACGTTTGATAGTGATTTTCGTAGTATATATCCTATCCATCGCCATTTCTAACCTTTCATACCTTTCTCAATTATATAGTGTTGGCTTCTTGAACATAAGTCTTCATTCCTCTTCCATGTCTTTCCAGCACATACCTTCATCCTCTGTAGACATTTATTAATGAATGAAGTTTCGTCCTTACTACCTTTATCTCAATCTGCTCCTTGCAGAATTACTACTTGATATTACAATTAAACAATCTGAACTTGATATTAGTCGTGTATAAGACAAGCAACATCGTAATGAAAACATTAGTTATAAATAAATACCAACACTACAATTGCTCGGACACAGTATTTTGTAATGGAATCATAAGTAGAGATATCCCCATTTTTCTCTAGGTGAGAGAAGGCGAATCAATTAAACAACACCAGGGGACGGCGTGGCTTAGTGGTTAAGTGGCACGGCTCACAACCAGAAGGTGCTGGGTTCGATCCCCATCACAGCACCGGCCGTTACCCCGGGGAAGCAAACCCTTTGAAAATGCAGGAGGAAGCAGACCCTTACATAAAATGCATGCTGAAGTCGGATGCACTGGGCCGACAGGCGCAAAATAAAAACCACAGTGTAACGCACACACGCCTTGGGGAATAGATAAATAAGGCGAACGCAAACAACAACAAAAAAAAAAAAAAAACAAACAAACAAACAAACAAACAAACAAACAAATTAAATAACACGACGTATATTTGTTATGTTACATACTCGCAGTTGTGATAGATTGCGGTCCATTAACGCGAGCCGGTCGAACTATTTATTTGCTATCCTGCTCCATTTGCGACGCAGAAAGACGTTTCAACAACGTTGTTGGTGCCATCGCTTTCGTGGATTTAGATGTACGAGTATATCATGTCTGTTTAATGTTGAACTGATATTTTGTACCTCTCCGACTGATTTCCGAGTTACGTGGTGTGCTCCTCCTCCTTCTTCTTCTCTTTCTTCTTCTTCTTCTTCTTCTTCTTCATTTCTTCTTTGACATGCTCTTCTTCTTCTTCTTCTTCTTCCTCGTCTTCTTATTATTCTAATTTTTTCTTCTTCTACTTGTTCTTGTTTTTCTTATTTTTTTAACCTGTGTTCTTGTAAGGACATTGTGACAATGCGGTGTAGTTTACAGCGATGTTTGCCACTTCTCCGCCTTTGAACTTGACTCGTTCTGTTTCAGCTGGCGTTTTGGGGTTACAGGATTTACGTTCCGATTGTTATCCCCATTTTCTTAGTCAGACTACACTAGCGCAGCCTGTTATCAGGGCCGTCTTCTGGTCTTGGTCACGTTTTGTTTGCTGACCCTGATGCAAACAGCTAGCTCTGAATTGCATGCTGCTCTCAGCGCATTTTCTCTGCTGCCTGTTCGGACCGGAAGTGGTATCCGAGTTTAAAATATGTGACTACTGAAACCTTCCAAGCATGTAGTCACAGACGACCAATAATCGCTGAGCATAAGTCTAATAACCTTTTAATGAAAATATACTGCTACTGATAACACCAAAGCAAATAATCGGATAAAGACTTCCGGTAAGCGTGGACTATGCTTCACTAAGAACGTAAAAACAAATAATCAAACTAACACTTTAATATCTTCCTTGTGTTTATTTCTATTGGTCGCGTACTCCGGGGAGATTTATAGTTCGGAGAAATAAATAGCGCTTGCCACTACAGTACACATAATGTTTATTTGATAGAAATATCAAATAAATGTAAATAAACTGCATTTTTCGGTGTACGTTTTTAATTTGTAATATAACTCTTTTTTGTTGAACAACAGGAGCGTAATGCTTTTCAATTGTGGTGTTTCTTTGGTGAACTGGTGTATCTTTGATGAACTGGTGTATTTGTGTTTTGAAGAAAATATTTTTGGTGTTTTGATTTATTGATGGCAAACCTTTTCTAACAAATATGAAAACAGATAATTCGAGGATCTGTCAAAACTAAATAGACTAACAGGCTGCACTTAATAGTGGATGCGTACATAATTTGAACTTTCTAGGCTACAGTTAAAATAAGAGAAATAGATATCCATGGAAGCGGAGAAAGGTCATGTTAAGAAAAGTAACAGCTTGTAAAAGCTTACATGTCTTTGACAAGGATTGGAACGAATGTCCTCGTGGTTAGAAGACTGACATTCAAGTACTTGACCAGCCGCCCCACATAAATGGTCAGCAGCACTTAATATCGGGATCAGCATGGGAGGGAAATTCAGTAAGTAGGTCACATACTGATATAGAATAGCTGAAAAATGAAGTTGGTAGTTCTTAAAGGTTTCATTAGATGGCACCAACATCCAGCTTTGTAATTACAGTAGGTGAAGACGCTAGGTGTCGCATGCACGTGCGCAGCTCTGATACAAAAGGCCGTCCGTGCTAGACACGGTAAGTAGGTTTTTCAGAGTCTTTCCTGATAATTGTAATTCCAGAATCGCACTATCAGCTTTGTCACTCTTTGTTTTGTATTCTGTCTAGTATGTATATATCCGCTCTGTGAAATGGAGTCTCCACGTGAGCACAGTACTCAAGTCTAGGTCCCACTAATGCTTCAGACAGTTTGACTATCACGTCTATGTTCCTATTATTTCTATTTCTTATTTATCCAACGCCCCCGCCCCCCCCCCCACCTTTTTTTCTGCCGTCTTCCCGTTAACTAATTTTCTATCCATTTGGAAACTTCGCCACCTATTTCAAGTGATCATAACGTACTGAACCTTTTTTTTATGAAGTACTCTATCCAAATCTTTTGCAAAGTCTCGATAAATAACATCCACTGGCTTTCCTCCATCTACCATTTCGATAACCTCCTCAATGAATTCAAATTTATTTGTTAAAAACGACATCCCTTTATTAAACCAGACTGACTGTTTTTGATAAGATTAGCATTTGTCTGAATGCTTTACAATGTTTTCTTTGATTGTTGACTATTAACATTTTGCATACTATTCTCGTTAAACTCATTAGTCTATAATTTGCTGGATCTTATTGTTGTCCCGTTTAGAACAAGAGGATCACGCCTACATCTTTCTAATTTTATGGAACAATTCCCTTATCAAGTGATTGAGATTATTAAATAGCCAACAGGTCTTTAATTTCATCGATGAAAATGTTGAATAGAAATTGTATTAGCTAGCATCCAGTGTTAGCAACCATTTTTATCATTCACAAAATGTTATAGAGAAAATCAAAACAGTGCTCTGCCAACTCCATGTTAAAAACCACGACTAGATCCGTCATTTTGCTTTGCTCGTGAACCATCTAATTAGTACAAACAGTTTCAGTCCCAAAAACAGTTTCTGCTTCAAAATTACTGTCTCGCGAGATGCACGTGCATGAACATGCTGACCTATGTATTTCCTGGAATTCGATTATCACAGAAGTTCCCTGTGTATTATTGAAAATATGTTCTTCCATGAATATCTACGGTAGGAGGCTAATAACCTGCATGTTGAGGTGTTGGTGAAAAACGGACAAGGTATAAGAAAGTTTGGATATTCAAACAGAAACACTAGTTCGACATGGGAAAGTCTATGAAACCACGACGTCGCCAGGATGAGACAACTCCTAAATTTACTGAAGCTCTTCTCAAGGGACACAAGCCTGCGGTATGTACCATTTTTTATGTGTCTTCTCGTCAACCTTTTTGTTTTTAACACTTATCTCAAATACTACTAAGTGTCATGTTATTATTGCTCTATTGAAAATTATGTTCTGTTTTATATTAAAATATTAAAATACATTTTGGTTATGTTTAATGTTGAAATGTAATATGAAAAACACTTTTCAATATGGTCATTGTTGTAGACTAATATTAAAGTACATTTTCATTTTGTTCAGTTTATTTTCTTGCATCTCGGTCCCTCGTCTTCGTTCCACACACTCTTGTCTCATTTTACTCTGTTCAACAATCACAATCTTACACCACTTTCACACGCGTCTTTAGGGTGAGACACTTCCATTGCACTTTGAATGGTCTGGCATAGGTTCATACAAACGCACACATGCATCCAAGCACTGTATTATGCGTCTTAATATCGCCCAATTGACTACGGTCAAGGGTGGAATAGGCTCGCCTTCGCCAGTAGAAACTTGTGAGGCAAACGCGTAAAATAAACAAATTCCAGTTTTTGAATTCTAATATTATAACACCTTTTCTGTATGTTAAGCTTAATTTTTAAAAAATATTATATTTAAAGAGTTTATTATTCTAATAATAAAATAAATTTTTTTTAAAATTATTTTATTAAACTATTATTTCAATACATTTTGTATATTAAGTTTTATTATACTAATATTAAAATACCTTTTCAATGTTCAGTTTTATTATAATAATAAAAAAATACCTTTTGTATATTACATTTTATTATACTAATATTAAAATACTTTTTGTATGTTCAGTTTTATTAAATTAATATTACAATACTTTTCGCATGTTCATTTTTTTATACTAATAATATACCTTTTCTGTATGTTCAAATGTATTATAATATTATTAAAATACCATTGTTATGTTCAGTGACACAACAGTGTGGGTTATTGAATATGGTGTTAGACCCATATGGTGTTAGACCAATATGGTGTTAGACCCAAATGGTTTCTTCCTATCAACATTGACTCCAGGGGCCGTTTTATGATCCGAAAAATCCCCGACCAACTGAGGACTGAACCCCAATCGCTCAGCTAGGAAGCCAATGCACGACACGCTGCGCTATCTAGTCTCCCTGCCTGTATGGTGTATGCTATGTCATAAGTCATCAACTGCTTACGCTCTGAAACGTAAAGGGATTGTAAATGGATGTTTTATATAAAATGTGTTAAATAATATTTGTAAAGTGTTTATTGATTGTTCATTAAACGTGGCCCATGTACATTTGGGGATTCCGTGGCGAAGTGATTAAGTCGTCTGCCTCGTGATCAGGTGGTGTGGGTTCGATTCCGGACTCCGCCGTCCTTTTCACCATTGCCTGATGTGGAATCCCCTGCATCTCGTAGTCGCCCTCTAGTCGTCTTGTCCTTGACTTGCCACTGGGGTCGGGCGGCACGAGACGAGAGAGTGAGCGTAAAAAGTAGCGCAGTTAATCCTTACTAAAAATACCGCTAGCAAAATTAATTATGCCTTCATCGTCTACGATGGACGGTTTCCTATGCCTTTGCCATGTACATATAGACGTCTATTTTAGTTTATATTATCTTCGTGTATATATACATCAGGAAGATTTTCGTGTAATTGTCTGCCACCATTAAAAATTACTGACGTTTTGTGTACAGTGTACATGACATTCCTTCGTGTGATTTGGTTCGTCTCTTGGCTTTGCGTATGATAATTTTAAAATTCATTTATGTTGTTTTCTTGTATAAGTATGTAAATAAAAAATTATTGAATTTAGTTCCTATTAATAATTTGTATTGACTCCTTGTTTGGTATTCTAAATACGTGTGTCTTTCATTTAGGTTCTTACCGGGTGTGCGAAGTCAGACATTAAATGTGATTCATTTTTATGTGCGTTTATAATTTTTTTTTGGGTACAATTATAAAATCTGTTTTGGCTCTTTTCTTATATTCCAGTTTCTGACGCTACTACCATTATTGTATCAATGCTACTTTTTTGTTAATCTTCTTCGAATTGTGAAGTCGATATTGTTCTGTTTATTTCATATTTAGTCCATAGCGATACCTGATTTTTATAAGTTCCATTTTGTTTGCGTTCTTATGTTTGTGAACTGAAATTGTAATGCAAGCACTACTTTTTTTAATTTTTTAAACATTTGTTACGCGTGTAAACTTTCAATTCAAATACTAAAGTCAGACCACATTATCAGTAACTTGTCTTCACTGGGTCGTCACTACCACTTGTGACACTGCATCCAACTTACAACCAACCACTAAACTTTGTTATACAGTTTTACATCCAAACTACAGTTACTCGTACCATTTTCGCTGCAATTTAAAACACATTTATCCAACTACTAATACTCATAAATTTCGTTATAAAGAGTTTTATATCCCAAATGCAGTCAATCACATACCATTCTCCGCTACCATTTATTATATTGCAGTGCTCCAGGTTCCAATCACGCTCGTGTCGAGTTTGGCAGAACATTGTGTTTCTTCCCGCTTATCCCCGTACTTGGTTTGGCTTAGCTTCGTTCGTTCTCAATCTTCCGCTACCAAACCCTGAAAGGGCTTATGTAGCAAAATGTAATCCAGAGAACGGAATGCGTTGTTTCGTAGTTTACAGCTTGACTGCGATATTTGCACCTTTCGGCCCAACACATCCGACCTCAGCAAGCATTATTTTAGTACCTGGTTAGCATTCGCTCTTCGATCTCTTCTCCTTAGCCAGTCTGATCTGCTGCAGCCTGTTATCCAGGATCACCACGTGGAGGTGTAGAAGGGTCTTGGCAGATCTGGTACGCTGGCCCTGACGCTAGCAGTCAGCTATGGGTCGCTGACGACTGCAGCTCATGCACTGCTCAGCGTCTTGATCCCTTATCCACGTACTGAACGAAATGAGAACCTATCGTACTGCACACTTGTCAAGAAACTTATAACAGCCAATTAGGTTGTAAGAAGCAACGTTCTGCAAAGGACATGCTACTTACATGTTATTCAACTATTTAGTCTTAGTCGTAGTGTTTGTCGTAGTCTTAGTCGTAGTCTTAGCTGTAGTCTTAGTCTTAGTCGTAGTCTTAGTCGTAGTCTTAGTTGTAGTCTTAGTCGTAGTCTTAGTCGTAGTCTTAGTCGTAGTCTTAGTCGTAGTCTTAGTTGTAGTCTTAGAATAGTCTTAGTCGTTGTCTTAGTTCTAGTCTTAGTCTTAGTCGTAGTCTTAGTCGTAGTCTTAGTTGAAGTCTTAGTCGTAATCTTAATTGTAGTCTTAGTTGTAGTCTTAGTCGTAGTCTTAGTCGATCTTTATTTCTACAGAGGCAGATGCAACCTATGCAGGTCCCAACTTTCGCGTGAGCTGGATGTAGCCAGTGAAGGATTTCATGCTAAGCAGGCTACGCTTGACAAGCTAGCTAATTACTCCGCTGCGTTGGGACAAGTGCCGCAGAGGATGGTTAACCGATGTGTGAATCCAACTTAATCGAAAAGGGTTGACTTAACAGCCGCCGCACGGGCAAATTCAAAATTATGTTAACAATTTACCTAAACTATCCTAGCCGGTGTTACTGAATTCGTGTATTGTGCTGAGATTCTCCAAAAATATTTAGAAAAACATAGCACTTTTTGGTTAAACCGTGAGCAATGACGTTTCTTGTTTGACAAAATTAAACTAAATTAATCACATGTCATTATCGCATACGTCATATTAAGTTCTCAGAAGTAATAAAAATCGTGTAATTGTTTACTATACATAAACTCGCTGTCTCCACTGCTTAGGCACCTGAGGATTATTTTGTCGACAAAGCAACAGCTGCTAAAGAGTGCATCCATTCCGACTCTGTGCTACCAGTGCCAAATATGGACCCTGTCAAACAACGCGTGATCGTATCACTTCGACGTATGAAATGAAGTGTTTTTTTTTTTATTCGTTCTCTATCTCTCGGTACCAATCCCTGAAAAGGGCTTTGCAAGCAGCAGGATTTTGTCAAGAGAACGGAATGAGTTGAGTTTACAGCTTGACTGCGATATTTGCTAATTTCGGTCCAGCACATCTGACTCCAGAAGACATCTATGATTACAGGGTAAGCCTTCCCTCTTCGATCTCTTCTCCTTAATCAGCCTAAATTAAATGTTTGAGAAAGGTCATCAGTGTTACCAGAAAGGTCAGACTGCGAAACGAAGCCATTCGAAGTACGAAGGTCACTGCGTCTTATCAAAAGTACATTTCTAGGCAAAATATACACTGGTTCGATAATCTGATGAGAGTACCTCCTCATCAACATTAACACTGATGGCTTACAACACTGGTAGATCTGACTATAGAAAAAGAGCGCGGCCACGAGACAGATGACACATGATATTCAAGTGACTGTGCAACATGGGCTTACAACGACAGATGGAAGGCACTTGGCGCAGGATAGAAACTTAAGCTGCCCACGCCGCTCAACAGCATAAAGGAAAAGTGAACTAACTAATTAGTTAACTATGAATAATATAAAGTAAGTCATACATCTTCAGGTTAAAGAGTTTGAACAAATCATCATCATCATCATCATCGTGTAGCATGTCCTTTGTAGAACCTCGCTCTCATGACAGCCTGTCTGTATGAAACTCTCTAGTCTTCCGGCCTGCCCCAAGATCAAATTCAGCGTCTCCTTAATGTTCGGAGTCCATTGTCTTTTCGGTCGGCCCCTGCTTCTTCTTCCAGTGTCCATGCTTTTCTTAACCGCTCTCTCCAGTCGGTTGTATCCTTTGACGTGTCCAAAAATCCTCAGTTTTCGAGTCCTAACGTCATTCATGAGCCAATTTTCCTCCACATTCAGGTCTTGCCGAATGTATTTGTTTCGTTCTTTCTTTGTCCACGGATTTTCAGGACTCTTCTGTAGCACTGTGTTTCAAAAGCACCGATTTTCGCTCTTATGGCTTTTGTAATCGTCCATGTTTCACATCCATAGGTTGTCACAGGAAAAATGCATGTTATTAGGAACTTTAGTTTTAGTTCCGTATTTGTATTATGTCATAGGTTCTTCATACTCCTTAACTTCTGCAGTGCCATAGTCAGTCGTCTTCTTACTTCTGTTGTACAGTCTCCATTGTTGTTCAGTATTGACCAAATTGAACAAATACAAATAAGAAATGCTCCCTGCGGACGAAGAATACGCAGACAATAGAAATACGATGAGACCAAAATCAAGTAACAATGAGTTTAATAGAATACACAGTCCCACAAGATGTGGGATCATTCTTCTTCTTCTGTGTTTGTTCCTGAAAGGCGTTGTGAGGTTTTGTTTTAGTTTACAGCGTGTCTTCGATACCTGTGCTTTTTGTACCCAACACATTCAGTTTCAGCTGTCGTTTTTTCTTATTGATAGAGGGTTTATCTTACCACTACCATCCATAGTATCTTAGCCAGACTACACTAGTGCAGCCTGCTTCCAGTACAACCGCTTAGAGTATTGTCTTGGTTAGCTCTAGTTCGTTTGATGTGCAAGCAAGGCAGCTGTGTGTCGCTGGCTGCTGTCAGCTCATTCACCGTGTTGCACCTTCATTCGTATGTCTTGGTAGCAATATAGACAAAGCATTGGGTTCATATAAAGATGTCAAAATAAGAATATACAATGCGAAAGAAACGTGCATTGCAGCGGAGAAGTTATAGAAATCAAAATTCATTAAATTCAACGCAAACGAAAAATCGCCATCTTTAATGTTCAGTAAGGGCTATTATATTGTTCTAAAACATGGACACCAATATCAAACGAAATAGATACAGACTTTTGTAAATGGGTGTCTGCGCAGACTAGAGAGATCACATTTGTATGATAAGATCATTAATGTGAAACTGTTGGACAGATATCAATGGATCATGAGGTTAGGAGAATGTGCTAGCATTCGATGAATACACACAAGGAAACCAGCTGATATCATTGCAAGACAGTCTCTGCTTTTGGCAATCCCGAAGGTAAAAGAAGCAAAGGCAGACCAAAATTCACATGGGAAAGAGAACATAACGGAAACAAGGATCCGGGGATAGAACTGGAGCAAATGACCCAGGACAAGAGCATTTCGAGTGTATTTGTTCAAGATTTTGTCTCCACACGGAAGCTGTAAGGTTTTGATTGATTTATTGATTTGTTGATTGATTTCGTACATGAGCAGCGCTAAAGTAAAGCCGTATATGTCTTTAAATGAAGCTAACAGGAAATTAGAATGACGGAGAGAGCGGAAAAATGAAGAAACTGCTTTAGACCGTATAAAAAAAAAAGACAAAGCGTAAACGAAAAAATTCAAAAGAAGTTTGTTGTTCTTGTGAATGGAACTGTAAACATTTTTTTTTTTCACGGCATTCATTTTCATTGATGAAATATACTGCGTGAAGATGTACATGGCGAAGAAATAAAGGCCGGGTGTGACAAAGAGTGTTTTCGCATGATGTTGAATTTTATCCCCGATACCAAATAAAGTCAAAAATCTAACCGTGGTTAGAATTGTTGTCTCTTGGATACAATACGGGTATCCTAACAGCTTGACCAGCTGTGTTTTTCTGGAACTGAAGAAATAGCACAATCGAAAAGAGGAAAGTAGAACATGAAAGACAACACTCGCGTTAGTCCTTTTGATCCACAGGGAACGAGAAAGTCGAGAGAGGACGTTTTTTTTTTAATGCTGAAAACAACCTAATGCAAATTGTTTTCGATCGCACAACTTAGTTTTGTATGATTACGCATTAACGAACCGGTGCATGAATCGTCATAGACATAGAAACATTACTGAAGACACACCATTGGTTTTGTAAGTACTAACAACAAATGAGGCCTGCTCAAGAAAGACATTTAGCAATCTGAATCCCCCCGACACTACGGCACATTCCTAACAAAAACGTTAATTCCACTTGCACTGTAATGGCAGATTTATTTCCGTCTCCAAGAATTCCCTTATGTGGCCACTATATCAATGCCATCTAGTTTTTTGTGTGCTTTTGCATTTGTTTTGTTTTTTGTGTGTTTTTGTTTGGTTTTTGTTAAACAAATCTTAATACTGGTTAATGAATTAATTTGTCCAATTCTGTAGGTTCGTTTATGCTCTTTTTGTTGTTGCACGGTTTTTTTTCTCGGTGAAAACGCTCATCTATGTGCGGAAAGTAACGATAAACTACCGTACTGCACACTTGCCAAGAAGCTTATAACAGCCAAATAGGTTGGGCATTGGAACAAGAGATGTTCTGCAAAGGACATGCTACTTAATTTTTAGTTCAGCAACAGTTATTTCTTATTTTATTTCTTTCTTACTAAATTCGTCGAATGTCTTGTCACTTATTCGCTTCAGGGGAAGAAGGTAGCCTTACCAGTAGCTGGGTCACATTCAGGAAGCCTGTATCGAACGTGCAACACTGTCCACGATGGTTTGTGTAGCAATACATTTTTACGAAGTTGCTAGTCTTATCATTAAATATCATGTTGAGTGGGCTACTAAGAAATGAGATGGCCGACAGATTGGCAAAAACAGGAGCCTCGAAACAACAATTACATAGACCCTGCAGTTACCACACAGTATAAAGGATTATTAGGAATAATACTCGGGAAATCTGGATGAACAGGTGGGCGACGGGAACAACAGGTGGGCGACGAGAACAACAGGTGGGTGACGAGAACAACAGGTGGGCGACGAGAACAACAGGTGGGCGACGAGAACAACAGGTGGGCGACGAGAACAACAGGTGGGCGACGAGAACAACAGGTGGGCAACGAGAACAACAGGTGGGTGACGAGAACAACAGGTGGGCGACGAGAACAACAGGTGGGCAACAGGTGGGCGACGAGAACAACAGGTGGGCGACGAGAACAACAGGTGGGCGACGAGAACAACAGGTTGCAGTGTTTTTAGCAAAATGTCACAGTCAAAATTTACGATGACATAAATGAACCTGAGAGGACAAAACAAGAAGGTGTACAACCAACAGGGTACATACACTGTCAGCATCCACACTTTGCGCCATCTGCTGAGAGAGACTGAGCACCTGTGGGTATGCCCGGAGTGCAGTGAAGTTGACTCCTAGAACAGAACAGATGACATAAATAAACTACATAGAAGAGATCAAAGTCTCATCTTTCAGTTCCGAACAGGACATACCAGAGTCAATAGCCACTTGAACCTCATCGATCCCCAGCACCTGCCCATGTACAGACATTGCTCTCATCCTGTTGAAACAATTCGACATCTGCTCATTGAGTGCAAATCGTTTGCTGTGGACAAGAGGAAAAAATTCTTAGAAGCACTGCCGACAACTACCAACACACTGTACGGATCAGTGACACAACTGAAGAAGACCTGTATATATATATATATATATATATATATATGTATTAGAATGGCATTGGGCTGCCAAGAGCAGGCTTTAATAGCAGCTATAGGACAACAACAACAACGACTCCAGTAGGAGCATACACTCACTGCAACAGTTCACTTCCCTACAGGGAAGCTGCGGTGAATCATTTGGTTTGCGTTTGCAGAAATGGTATCGTTGTCCCGATTTCAAATAATGCTGTTATTATTTATACGTGGCATTCAGTCAAAGATGTTCAGGTTCCTGAAGATCTAAACAAAAGCATACCGCATGTCTCGGATGTTGACGTTTCCATATATGTAGAAGATTGGACAGGTTTATGTTCTACGTCTTCTTTATTTTTCTGCATTTTCTCCGTCTTCTTCTTTTTCATCTTCTTCCCTTTTCTTCATTATTGTCTTCTTCCTCTTCTTTCATCTTATTCTTTTTGTTCCTCATCTTCTTCTTCATTTTGTTCTTCTACTTCTTCTTCTTCCTCTCTTCTTCTCCTTCTTCGTGTTCTTCTTTCCTTCTACTTCTTCTTCCTGTTCTTCTTGTGTTTCATCTTCTTCTTCCTTCATCGTCATCATCTCTTCTTCGTCATTACTTATATTCTTCATCATCTTTTTGTTGTTGTTCTTCTTCTACCTCTTCTTTTGGTCCAACACATCAGATTTCAGCACACTATTTTTTTAGACCGCGTGTGCCTTCCCTCTTTGATTGCTGATCTCTTACTCTGCATGTATGGTTGCAGCCCGTTTACAGGAGCCCCCACTTGGTAGAGGAATTGGGTCTTGGACAGTTATGGGTCACTGACCCTGATGCAAACAGCCAGCTATGAGTCGCTGCTGCAGCTTCGCCTCTCCCCCCCCCCTCCCGCCAAGTTCCTTCATGATTTGGTAGTCATCTCCATGCCCATCCCTAGTTACTTGCCAATTCCGACATTTCTAGAAGGTTATAGTCTTTCTTTCCTCTACTCTCGATTCAGACCCCGGTAATCATAATGGTATTTGAAACAATTACTCAATTGTAACCCTTCCGGCCCAACCCTGTGGGGCATATGTCTTCATAAGAAACTGCAACACGTTTTTCAAAGTACAGCCGCCTACAAGAACAACAGGGCACAGCCACGAAATAATTAAAGAAAGGTCCAGATTACCAGGATATATTTTCTTAGTCAGAGAGTGGGGAATACTTGAAATGCATTTACACTGGAAATAGTGGATTCAGGGTTAATTAATGCATTCAAGAATGCTCATCGGTAATTTTAGATCAAGTGAATGAAGAAGAAACTGGATGTACACAGACTGCAGAATCTTCTAAACACGTATAAATGAGTTAAGTTAAAGTTAAGTTACAGTTAAGTTACAGTTAAGTTAAAGTTAAGTTAAAGTTAAGTTAAAGTTAAGTTAAAGTTAAGTTAAAGTTAAGTTAAAGTTAAGTTAAAGTTAAGTAGGTTGTTGTTGGCATATTCTCTCTTCTCTAGTAAAATGACATACGAATCACAGAGCAAATTAAGTCAAATAGGTCACAGACAAGTTAAAAATAGCCCCAAGTCTAGGCTTTATAACAGCAAGGACAATCGATTACCCCTAAGAATGATTGAAACAATCCGTATGAAGGTCATCAAGTAGTGTTAGAGCTTTCTTGGCTACATTGAAATAAAAATTGGTGTAGGGAAGCAAGGCAGAGAAAACGGCGATGATGAAGTAGAAGACGCGGAGAATGATGAAACACGAAGAGAAGAAGTATATTGTTAGAAGTATATTGTTTGGTAGAAAAGAAAGCTATACAGGAAATATGACGATGATTGAGAAACGGGAGAGTAGCAGCAGAGAATGGAGTGAGTGATGAAGGGAGAGATGAGGAAGAGGAGACGAGAAGGATGATGGGACAGATGAAGAAGAGGAGGCGGGAAGGATGATCGGAGAGATGACGAAGAGGGGGAGTGAATGATGGGAGAGATGAGGAAGATGGGGAGTGAATGATGGGAGAGAAGAGGAAGAGGGGGAGTGAATGATGGGAGAGATGAAGAAGAGGGGGAGTGAATGATGGGAGATTTGAAGAAGAGGATTAGTGAATGATGGGAGAGATGAGGGAGAAGGGGAGTGAATGATGGGAGAGATGAAGAAGAGGGGGAGTGGATGGGAGAGATGAAGAAGAGGGGGAGTGAATGATGGAAGATTTGAAGAAGAGGAGGAGTGAATGATGGGAGAGATGAGGAAGAAGGGGAGTGAATGATGGGAGATGAAGAAGAGGGGGAGGAAAGGATGATGGGAGAGATGAGGAAGAGGGGAGTGAATGATTGGAGAGATGAAGAAGAGGGGAAGTGAATGATGGGAGAGATGAGGAAGAAGGGGAGTGAATGATGGGAGAGTTGAAGAAGAGGGGGAGGGGAGGATGATTGGAGAGATGAAGAAGAGGAGAAGGGAAGGATGATGGGATAGATGAAGAAGAGAGGCAGGGAAGGATGATGGGAAAGATGAAGAAGAGGATGAGGAAAGGATGATGGGAGAGATGAAGAAGAAGGTGAGTGAATGATGGGAGAGATGAAGAAGAGGGGGAGTGAATGATATGAGAGATGAAGAAGAGGGGGAGTGAATGATGGGAGAGAAGAAGAAGAGGGGGAGTGATTGATGGGAGAGATGAAGAAGAGGAGGAGGGAAGGATGATAGGAGAGATGAAGAAGAGGGGGAGTGATTGATGGGAGAGATGAAGAAGAGGAAGAGGGAAGGATGATGGGAGAGATGAAGAAGAGGGGGAGTGATTGATGGGAGAGATGAAGAAGAGGGGGAGTGAATGATGGGAGAGATGAAGAAGAGGGGGAGTGAATGATGGGAGAGATGAAGAAGAGGGGGAGTGATTGATGGGAGAGATGACGATGGGGGTGGGGGGGGTGAAGAAGAGGGCCACAAGCGCGCACGGCAAACGTTTTATCATGAGAATTTGGTCCTTGATGCTTGTGGAGGACACGTTTTTCTCCATCAAATTGTGACAAGAGACGAGTCCTGGGTGCACCATTATGAACCAGAGAGTAAGAGATAGTTGATGCAAGGAAGGCAGCCGTCGTATCTGGCTGAGATAAAAATATGACGTCTACTGGAAAGGTCATGGCCACCATCTTTTGTGATGTTGTCTTGTGCCGTGAGGCGTCGGGGAAAGCCGTAGTTTTTTTTGTCCAGCGCCTGACGCGTCGCTAAAGTAGTCATCATCCCATAACGATTTAGAATATCCGCAAAGTTCTCAATCTGCCTGCGAAAACCAGAACGTCGTGCGGATGTTAATGGTCCTACACTGGTGCATTTCATGGAAATGAGTGGAACGGCGACCAGTGGTCGATACAGCGACAAGCTATTGAACAGTTTGAAGCCTCAATTACGATCGAAACATCGGGGACTTCTCTAAAAAAAAGTGCTACTGCCGTACCACACCGTCCGTCTACATACGGCTGCGTATAAAGTGGATATAATTCGTGCTCTGAAATTTGAGGTCTTAAAGCAACCATCCCATCGGACTTTCTCTTGTTTGGTCCCCTAATTGAACATTTACAAGGTCTTTGAGGTGGTACAAATTGGTTAAAGGTCTCAACATGAGACTTTTTCTACAAGGCATCCACAAGTTAGTGGACAGGTGAACAAAGTATGTTCCCAACACGTAGACTATGTTGATAAAAAGACACACACATTGTATGATTCACACTCTTGTAAGAACGTTATTAATAAAGTTGATGTTACATAATAACTATTTTTCGTGTGCATGTGTCTTTGTTTGCATATATATATATATATATATATATATATATATATATATATATATATATATATATATATATATGTATATATATATATATATATATATATATATATATATATATAAATATTTATATATATATATATTTATATATATTTATATTTATATATATATATATATTTATATATCTATATATATATATATATATATATAATATGGCGCCCTACCGACTGCGGGTCTACATTGCTCTGGTATTTTAGTTCATTAAGGATGTCTCCAGGCTACGGATTTTCCTGAAATTCACACTAGTCGACGACTTACACTTGTGTTCAGTGAAACGTGTCGTTTTTCCTTTTTGGACTGGGCAGTTCTTTAGTTGTTGTTTTTTGGGGGATTTTCTTCCCTCCGATTATGCTGGCTTGGACATCGGCTAAACGAATTAGCACTACGCTTAAACCTATGTCGTATTTTCATGGTCTAGTTCACAAGGCTGAACTTCCCGAGATTGCCGCTCTTCGCCCTAGCTGCAGACAGCGTCGGTTTCAGTATGACTGTGAACTTTAGATACGACTATAATGTACTAGAACATGACCCGGTAGAGATGCCCAACGCATCACTTACAAGCTGAGTGATATCCCTACGATCTCTTGCGGTTGGGAAAGGCACGACACACAACGATAGATGCAATTCCCCTCCGCTGCCTTGCAAGACAACTGTTAACTGGAGAGACTTCGGAAGTAAACCCTGAGGAAAACTCTGAATCCAGTGCTCGATAAAATCTTGCCACTGGCCAAAAGTAGCCCAGGACCAGATAATGAGGTTGACAAAAGGAGCAGTTTCTTTCTCACTTTAATCCAAATCGACACGAATGGCATCCATTTCAGAGGACACAGCAAGAGAATGGACGGTCCACACGCATTAACAAAGAGAGTGGTCTTCATCACATGTGATGGACGAACATCATCATGTATATATATGAACCAATTCTTGTGTGTGTGTTGAGATTGCTATTTCCAGGCACAACCTTTGTAACTGCATATAATGTTATGCTTTGATGACCACAGTGGTTCACCTGTTTCAGTCCCAGGTCTTGACTGAGTGAAGCGACTAGAAATGCCGGCTACTATTTCTACTCTAGAAACATCTTACAGTTTGACAACGTTGAATCCAGTGCCCCACTGCACTGCTTGACTGGCATAAACAAATCGCTATCAGCTAGGAACAAAGCTAATCGATACCGCACTGGCCGACAATGATTTGGTAGTGTATCGTTTACATTTAACGATTATAATCCACTGTATGCACTGCAACGTTGCCGGGCACGACAACCAATGAAAATCTCTCGCGATGACCCGGAAATGGCTCGCGTGACGGAAGTGCATAAAATAAATCATTGCACTTCTTCTTCGTCTGTTTTTTTCGTTTTCTTCTACTTCTTCCCTTTCTTCCGATTTTCTGGAAAGCGAATTATTCAATCTGCGAGTGAGTTCTTGTGCCACCTTTAAGGCATTGTTGCTAAAGCGTTTTTTGTTCCTTGGCAGAAGACTTCCTCTAAGCAAACGTCGTTAGTTTGCAATCTTTCTATGATTGTCTCCTACACCTTCTTAAGCTTCACGTAACGTCTTTATACTGGTTTAGAAGGCTCCGCAAAGTCTGTATACAATCAGTTTCATTTAGTTGTCTTTGCTCTAAAAACTATGCGCTTCATATCTATTTTTGAATGCATTAATTATTCCTGCCTCCACTACTTGCTGTGGCAATGCATTTCAAGCATTCACCACTCGCTGCCTAAAAACGTTTACATTTCCTGATAAAAGAGTAATTGATTAATATATTGTGTACTTTATTGATTATCCTGTCTTTCTCCTCCCTGTGCAGTCATTTTGTGGATTTCTCTAATTCCATCATCTCCTTCCTTCGATCATGGAGACAACCAGAAAAAAAATTCACTACAGTAACTCAGCACAGTTCTGATCATCCCATGAGCTCTTGAGATCGTTAGGGCACCCCTGCTGACACCTCCACAAACCTACACTATCCCTCTCTGTTGCTTTTTGTGCCTCCTCGAGTCCATTCATGGATGTTGTCTTCCCATCGCTTTCTCGGACGTCCTCGCCTTCGCATTCCGTGTGCTGTGCCCTGTACATGCATCCAAGCACTGGTGTATGCCTTTTGATATCGCCCAATGGACTACGGTCTGGGGTGGAAAATGGCGCGCCTCCGCCAGTAGAAACTAGTGAGGCAAACATCTAAGCAAAAAAAAAAACAAAGGGGAAGTCACACTCTTGCACAACTTTCACACGCGCCCTCATGGTGAGGCCCTTCTAATCACTTTGGTTGGGCTAGCTTCTTATTGCGCAAAAATCTAGCTTAGGTACATACAGACGCGGACATGCATTCAAGCACTGGTTTGTGCGTCCTGATATCGCCCAATGGACTACGGTCTGGGGTGGAAAAGGGCGCGCCTCCACCAGTAAAAATTAGTGAGGCAAACATCTAAGCAACAAGAACAACATCTCGAGAAGTGGCCATACCAAGTCATCTCTCGTCTTTTGATCGGTGTGAGTAGGTCGTCGTACAGTCCACTTGCATTCTCACTTCTACACAGTACCATCATTTGTCATATGGTCTTTGTAAGTGATATGTAGGAGTCATCTAAAACATCTCATCTCCGAGACCTGGACTCTTCTCTGGATGTCTGCTTTAATAGTCCATGTTTCGTAGGCGTAGAGGAATATCGAAATAACAAGTGAGCGCATTAGTCTGACCTGTATGGCGATGGAGAGTCGTATATCTTGTCATAAATGGTTCATTCGTGCAAGCATTGCTATTATTTCTGCTATTCTGGCCCGGAATTCTGGTTTATATCCCTTATCACTGATTGATGAGCCAAGATATTTAAAATGTTTCACTGTTTCCAGATCCTGTCCATTTGATTTTGGCCACAGTGTAGAATCCTTCATTGTTATTGGTCATTAACTTTGTTTTCTTTCTGAGTTTATCTCCATGCCATACCTCTGTACTGTTACATTCAGTCTTCGGATCAATTCTCCAAGTTCTGTCTCTGTCCCCGCCAACCCATCAAGGTCATCCGCAAATCGTAAGTTGGTGATTGTTCTATCGACTTACTTTACGGTGCCAACATGATCTTCAAGGACTTCACTCATAATTTATTCTAGGAATGTATTGAAGAGTGTCTAGGAGAGTATTAATCTCTGTCTTATCCCGACGGATTAGCGGAATAATTCACCCATTTTTCCACCCATAAAGACTGCTTGTTGCCTTATACAGATTCTCGATAACTCTCACAATGTTGCTGTTGATGTTATATATCTGTATTGTTGCTCATAGAGCATCATGCCAGACTCTATCAAACTCTGTTGTATATTTTGCTGGTTGTTGCTATACTTTGTTATTGTAGATTTCTTATTAATCCACATCCTTTCGCCCGGTTGTTTATGTTATTATATTTGCTTCCATCACCTGATGTGAAACAGCAGGGAATGAAGAGACTGGTGCTGCAGCACGGTTCATCAAGTTCAAATCACATCATGTCCAGTGCGATAGACACGGTGGCAATTTTCTCCGTGCGATCGCTGCTTCGCCAACGGAAAGTAATTGCAACTAACCGTTCAGCTCGGGGATAGAAGACTAACGTCTGGTCAAATGAAATGTACTGTTCAGACATATCAGTCAGCGTCAGACATAATACACTGGCTAGGCCAAGCATTTTGGGCATTTTCTTCTTATTCGTTTGTTCTCACTCTCGCTTCTAAGCTCTGAAAAGAGCTATGCAAGTAGCAATATGTAGTCAGAAGAACGTAATGCACTGTGTCGCAGTTTACCGCTTGACTGCGATATTTGCAGCTTATGGTCCAACGCATCCGACTTGACCATGAATTTTTTGGTACAGAGTTAGCCTTCTCTTTTCGATCCATTCTGCTTAGCCAGTGTGCACTGTTGCAGTCTGTTTTCTAGAATCACCACGTAGAGGTGTAAAAGGGTGTTTGTAGCTCTAGGACGCTGGTCCTGGCGCTAGCAGTCAGCTTTGAGGGCAGACCTCTACAGCTTATGCACTGCTCAGCATCTTGATTTCCTCTCAGCTTTTGATTAAATTGATGACCAATCCTTTTTTACGAGGCTATACGACTAGAATGAGAAACTGGTTGTCTACAGAGTCTTCTAAGACAGTAAAAAGAAGTAAAGTTAATTTATGTTATCTTCCATGTCGTATTGACCTCCATAACTTAAACCACAGCTTAAAGTAGACCATGATATAACAGGTATTATTTTACATCTGTTAAATCTGAGTTCGCTTGTTTGTTCCTAGGATCGGAATATGAAGAAAAGTAAAGTCAGGAATGTCAAAAGGTTCATAAAGAAGGATCATAAAGAAGGTTCATAAAGAAGGCTTATAAAGAAGGCTTATAAAGAAGGCTAATAAAGAAGGCATTTAAAGAAGGCTTATAAAGAAGGCTCATAAAGAAGGCTAATAAAGAAGGCTGTTAAAGAAGGCTCATAAAGAAGGGTCATAAAGAAGGCACATAAAGAAGGCTAAAAAAAAAAGGCACATAAAGAAGGCTCAAAAAGAAGGCTCATAAAGAAGGCTAATAAAGAAGGCTTTTAAAGAAGTCTCATAAAGAAGGCTCATAAAAAAGGCACATAAAGAAGGCTCAAAAAGAAGGCACATAAAGAAGGCTCAAAAAGAGGGCACATAAAGAAGGCTAATAAAGAAGGCTTTTAAAGAAGTCTCATAAAGAAGGCTCATAAAAAAGGCACATAAAGAAGGCTCAAAAAGAAGGCACATAAAGAAGGCTCAAAAAGAGGGCACATAAAGAAGGCTCATAAAGAAGGCTCATAAAGAAGGCTCATAAAGAAGGCTGTTAAAGAAGGCTCATAAAGAAGGGTCATAAAGAAGGCACATAAAGAAGGCTAAAAAAAAAAGGCACATAAAGAAGGCTCAAAAAGAAGGCTCATAAAGAAGGCTAATAAAGAAGGCTTTTAAAGAAGTCTCATAAAGAAGGCTCATAAAAAAGGCACATAAAGAAGGCTCAAAAAGAAGGCACATAAAGAAGGCTCAAAAAGAGGGCACATAAAGAAGGCTCATAAAGAAGGCTCATAAAGAAGGCTCATAAAGAAGGCTAATAAAGAAGGCTGTTAAAGAAGGCTCATAAAGAAGGCTCATAAAGAAGGCTCATAAAGAAGGCTCATAAAGAAGGCTTTTAAAGAAGGCTCATAAAGAAGGCTCATAAAGAAGGCACATAAAGAAGGATCATAAAGAAGGCTCATAAAGAAGGCTCATAAAGAAGGCTCATAAAGAAGGCTCATAAAGAAGGCTAATAAAGAAGGCTGTTAAAGAAGGCTCATAAAGAAGGCTCATAAAGAAGGCTCATAAAGAAGGCTCATAAAGAAGGCTCATAAAGAAGGCTCATAAAGAAGGCTCATAAAGAAGGCTTATAAAGAAGGCTTTTAAAGAAGGCTCATAAAGAAGGCTCATAAAGAAGGCACATAAAGAAGGATCATAAAGAAGGCTTTTAAAGAAGGCTCAAAAAGAAGGCACATAAAGAAGGCTCATAAAGAAGGCTCATAAAGAAGGCTCATAAAGAAGGCTCATAAAGAAGGCTCATAAAGAAGGCTCATAAAGAAGGCTCATAAAGAAGGCTAATAAAGAAGGCTGTTAAAGAAGGCTCATAAAGAAGGCTCATAAAGAAGGCTCATAAAGAAGGCTCATAAAGAAGGCTCATAAAGAAGGCTCATAAAGAAGGCTCATAAAGAAGGCTTATAAAGAAGGCTTTTAAAGAAGGCTCATAAAGAAGGCACATAAAGAAGGATCATAAAGAAGGCTTTTAAAGAAGGCTCAAAAAGAAGGCACATAAAGAAGGCTCATAAAGAAGGCTCATAAAGAAGGCTCATAAAGAAGGCTCATAAAGAAGGCTCATAAAGAAGGCTCATAAAGAAGGCTTATAAAGAAGGCTCATAAAGACGGCTTATGAAGAAGGTTCATAAAGAAGGTTTATAAAGAAGGTTCATAAAGACGGCTTATAAAGAAGGCTCATAAAGAAGGCTCATAAAGAAGGCTCATAAAGAAGGCTCATAAAGAAGGCTTTTAAAGAAGGCTCATAAAGAAGGCTCATAAAGAAGGCTCATAAAGAAGGCTTATAAAGAAGGATCATAAAGAAGGCTTATAAAGAAGGCTCATAAAGTAGGCGTATAAAGAAGGCTTATAAAGTATGCTCATAAAGAAGGCTCATAAAGAAGGCTTATAAAGAAGGCTTATAAAGAAGGCTCATAAAGACGGCTTATAAAGAAGTCCTTTTGAAGAAGTCCTTTTTAGGGTTTATGTAGAAAGATTAAACGAATTATAACAAAAGAGACGTATAGAGAAGGCTTATGAAAAAGATATGCAAAAAAAACTTATAAGGAAGACTCATATGGAAAGGTCATAAACAAGACAAACGGCGAGGCCTTAAAGAAAACTCATAAGGAAGACTCATATGGAAAGGTCATAAACAAGGCAAACGGCGAGGGCTTAAAGAAGGTTTATAAAAACATCAAGAACGCTTATAAAGAAGGCTTATAGTGATGGTATATAAATAAGACTAATGAAGAAGTTTTTAAAAAACATAAGAAAGACTATAGACGATATAATTAAAGCGTATAAAGATTGCTTATGAAGAAACATTGTTTTTTAAACAAAAAGAAGGCAAATAAACAACTTATAAAGAAGCCTTATTAAGAAGACTCCTAAACATTTTTTAAAGAAAGCTCATAAACAATTTTTCAAGTAGAAACAAAATCCCAGCAGACATGAAAAGGTATATTAAGAAAGAAAGAAATCACATGGAGCACTCAATGCGAGTACCTGAAGAACATCTGATAGTAGATATCACCAAGACAGAATTGGAGTCAGCCATTAGTAAACTCAAGAAGAGAAAAGTCCCAGGAAAGGATGCAATCACTAATTAAATGCTCTCTAAAATGGGAGAAATAACAAAGAACAAACGAAACTGTTACACTTCTTTAACACAAGCTGGACACAAGGAACTGTCCCCACAGTGTGAAAGGATGAAAGGACTATACCCATTCTTAAACATAGGAAAGACAACATCAATCAAGGCAGTTACAGACCTATTAGTCTACTCAGATGTGTAGGGAAATTAATGGAACGAATAGTTAACACTAGAATAACCTGGCATACGGAATCAACAAGTTTACTTATCCCATAGCAAGCAGGTTTTCGTAGAAACAGATCGACCAAAGATCAGATGACATATATCTCGCAGGAGATTGAAGATGCATTTCAAGAACAACAACAAAACCACTGGCAATCTGCATAGACCTAGAAAAAGCCTGTGATAAAATATGGAAGAGCGCGTTAAATTTCAAACTACTGCAAAAGGGTGTAACCAATAACATGTACAAGTGGATCAATGTTTACCTAGATAACAGGACAGCAACGGTGCAACTCCAAGGACACCTCAGCAAAAAGATCAAAATGGAACAAGTGGTTCAGCAAGGTAGAATACTCTCACCCATGTTGTTCCTCATATATATCAATGATATAATCACAACAATCCCTAAAAGAGTACACAGTGCACTATATGCAGATGATCTGGCACTATGGACATCTGAAGAGTCTACACCTGTAGCAAGAAACCAAATGTAGGAGGCCCTAAATAAAATCGAGACATGGACAACAAAAATGGCTCATGGCTATAAACGAAACCATAACCACGTACACAATCTTCTCTCTATCTCCCAAGCCCCAAGAAGTGATCCTGAAAGTAAATGGCCAGACTCTCCCTTTTGACATAAGTCCAACTTATCTGGGAATAACAATGGACCCAAGGTTGACATGGAAAAACCAGATTTAAATGAGCCACCAATAAAGCTAAGAACAGAATGGCCATAATGAGAAAGGTATAAGGCTCAACATGGGGAGCTGACACGGGCACCCTAAAGAAACTGTACACAGGTTATGTGAGACCAGTACTAGAATACGGAATAGCAGCAACAAAGAATAACTTTCAAAAAATAAATACAATCAAAATCAAGATATACGTATCATCGCTGGAGCTATAAGAACAACACCAATAAATGCAATTTTAGAAGATCACACAAATCGAAAGTATAGAGATGCACAGAGACCAAAAAACACTCCAGGAAGGGCAGAAGTTCAAACGAATGCTTGATCACCCAATATATGACATGATAAATCGCATGGGAAGAGGGAGATTAAGGAGAAACCACTTCATATCAAAAACAAAAGAACTAGCAATAGCAGACCAAAGTATAAGCCAGGCAGTGGTTAGAGATCTAAAACAATTATCCCAAACCCCTCCATGGAAAAAAGCCGAGTCCCCTGAGGTGCTAGAAACCATAGAGGGAATATGGGAAAAGGGAAATCAGACATCTTTAGAAAGGAAATTTATCACAGAAGAATATCTTAGGAGAGTATACCCACCAGAAACATGGAAACACGTATATACAGATGGCTCATCTAACAAAGCCACACCCAATGGAGGTGGAGAGGTCTATTACAGGCTGAGGAATGGAGAATAAATTCGAATATTAACAACGGGAACATACTCCAATAATTCCGTGCAGAAGCAGAGGCACTGAAGGCCGCAGCTGAGCTTGTAATCCAAGATAAAGATATCCACCAAGAAAACATTGCATTTCTGACTGATGCCGCGTCAGTATTAGCAGCGCTAAAATAACACAACAATAAAGATCTTGAGCAATCTATGTTCTTCCTGACACAGCTCTCAGCAGAACACCCAAGGTTGGTCATACAGTAGATCCCATCCCACTGCAATATTGAAGGCAATGAAGCTGCAGATAAACTAGCAAAGTGTGGAGGAGCATCCCCACAAACAGAGCAAAGAATCACATATAAGCCAACTTCAGGGTAAACTGGGCTGATCAACACCCCGACTTCCGAATAGAAGACAGCTACTTTAACTTAACTAGAGAAGAGCAAGTCCTCATCTTCAGACTGAGAACTGGGCATAACAGACTCAAGGGTCATCTTTACAACAAATGAGGATTAGGACAGATGACAGGTGTCCACGTGGAGAGCATATCATGACCGTGGAACACATCCTGCTCACACAGGAAAAGAAAGAACAATTCTGGCCTCGCAGGACAGATATAGACAAAAGCTGTATGGAGATAAAACAGCCTTACAAACAGCGGTGTCCTTTGTAAGAGAAACCGGGACCTTGATCTGAAGATGAACGAAGAAGCAGAAGAAGAAACAACTTATAAAGAACAGTCTTAAAAAACGTATGAATAGCCTTATAAAGAAGGCTGATTTAAAAACTTATAAAATAGCCTTATAAGGAAGGATCGAAAAAAATCTGAGAAAAGGCATTATAAAGACGGTTCATATGGGGATTTCATTGTTTTAACTAATTTGTGAAAATCGAAAGAAATTAGGTCATGCAATCAACATGTAGATCTTCAACTCCAATGTCAAGACCGTACTGTGTTATGGCTCTGTGGCATGGGGACACGCAAAAAGTACAACTAAACAAGTCCAAGCTTTCATCAATGGATGCTTGTGCTGAATTGAGGGAATATCATGGCATGATAAATTCACTAATATAGAACTGTGGGAAAGAAATAGGTAGATGTCGGTAGGAACAGGCGTAAAGAGACGGCTTTGATGATGGCTAGGATACACATTAGGAAAATATTTTATAGCATTACAAGGCAGTCACTGTTCTGGAATCCTCTGGGCAAAAGAAGTAGTGGCAGACCTAAACACTCACGGAGAAGGAAAGTCGAAACAGAACTAAAGAGGTCAGGAGAGACATGTAGGGGGGGGGGGGCGGTGGAGTTGAAAATGATAGTGTGTGACAGTCAGACTTGGCGAGTATTTGCTAAAGACCTTCGTTCCACAGAGTGAGCAGTTAGCCTAGACGAAAGTGAGCTTCCTTGATAAGACCGGGATTACAGCGCGCCAGGGTTCATCGGACGGACAGAAACAAATCCGACCGTGATTCGTACCTGGCACGACAGTTCCCTCAGTCGACCCAGCTGTCAATGGTACCTGGCGTTTGCGGTTGGAAAGGTATAAACAGCAAAGAAGGGAACTAGCCAGTCATCTCACATATGCTGTAACTTAGTACATGAAGAGCTATCTTCATCCACGCGCAATTGTTGCCATGAGACTGACCTTTACCTTTATGTACCACAGGTAATTGAAAGGGAATTAATTGATTGATATATTTGATTAATTAATTTATTGATTGATTTATTTATTAGCGAAAGCACAAAAATTGCATTGGCTATGGCTCCACAACGAGAACAATCTACAGTGGTAGCTTTATGCCATGTAGCATGCGTAATCGAACAGTCGAACAAAAGAAGAAACATTATATCAACTTCTCTGTGATTGCGTGACAATTCTAGTCTTTCTAGGCTGCATGTCACACAATTTCCTCAAGTTACAATATTGAAATACAGCAGGGTCATCTCGCTAGGTCTACCATTCTATCAATTGTGACAGAGAATCTGAGCCAAATCATCAACCCTTGGTCCCGCTGGGAATGTTAATTCTCGTAGATGATGGATTTTTCGTTGGGGAGTAATTTGTCCAGAACAGGATTATGTATCCTGGGATTGTTTCGTTAATTAACGAGGAGTTATAGAGTATGTTTTGAAGGTAAGCGTGTGGGTATGTGTGTTGGTGTTCTTGGGATCTTGCGTGTCAGTATGTGTGTGGCTTTGTCTATGATTTTGTGTGTGAATGTTTACGCATCGTGTGTGTATGGTGTGGGTTTATGTATGTTAATGTGTATTTTTGAAACATCGAATGTAGATTTGTTTCTGGGCTTATGTGGGTTTCTGCGTGTTCTTAAAGACTTGAATGTAAATCTGTTTGTGGGATTATATAGGTTTATGTTCTTAGTAACCTGGATGTAGGTTTGTGTTTTGATGATCTTCGTAGACTGGATGTAGGTTTGTGTGTGGATGTCCTTGGTATCCTGGATGTATATTTGATATCCGACATGCATTCTACATAAACGCTACATTTTACGATGTGAATTGAACTTTAATTTCACATTTTGTGTAGACCTTTATTTCACTGTCTTAATTTTCTTTTGTCGTCCCACTTTCTACCGGATTGTAGCCTAGTGTCGTCCCACTTTCTACCGGATTGTAGCCCAGTGTCGTCCCACTTTCTACCGGATTGTAGCCCAGTGTCGTCACCCTTTCTACCGGATTGTAGCCCAGTGTCGTCCCACTTTCTACCGGGCTGTAGCCCAGTGTCGTCACCCTTTCTACCGGATTGTAGCCCAGTGTCGTCCAACTTTCTACCGGGCTGTAGCCCAGTGTCGTCCCACTTTCTACCGGGCTGTAGCCCAGTGTCGTCACCCTTTCTACCGGATTGTAGCCCAGTGTCGCCCCACTTTCTACCGGGCTGTAGCCCAGTGTCGTCCCACATTCTACCGGATTGTAGCCCAGTGTCGTCCCACTTTCTACCGGACTGTAGCCCAGTGTCGTCATCCTTTCTACCGGATTGTAGCCCAGTGTCGTCACCCTTTCTACCGGGTAGAAGCCCAGTGTCGTCCCACTTTCTACCGGATTGTAGCCCAGTGTCGTCACCCTTTCTACCGGGCTGTAGCCCAGTGTCGTCCCACTTTCTACCGGGTTGTAGCCCAGTGTCGTCACCCTTTCTACCGGGTTGTAGCCCAGTGTCGTCACACTTTCTACCGGATTGTAGCCCAGTGTCGTCACCCTTTCTACCGGGCTGTAGCCCAGTGTCGTCCCACTTTCTACCGGGTTGTAGCCCAGTGTCGTCACCCTTTCTACCGGGTTGTAGCCTAGTGTCGTCCCACTTTCTACCGGATTGTAGCCCAGTGTCGTCACCCTTTCTACCGGGCTGTAGACCAGTATCATGTTATGTATTTGCCTTTCGCCTCTCTCGCAAAAATTAACATTTTTTCAAATTTTTTGGCAGGTCTCGTTTACGCTGTCTGTCCATCTTTCCCTTGGTCACCTCTTGCCCTTCTTCCTAATGTTCTCTTATAGAAGGGTGCATGAACAATGTGGTATGGTTTTATTTTCACAATGTAGGTAAACAAATTAATTCTCTGTTGTTCGATGTACTGTAGGCAGGGAATTGTTCCAACCTTCTCCCTTATACTCATATTTGTGATTTTATCTTTTCCGGTGTTGTTGGTGTATTTAAACTTGAAGTCTATAATCTTGCTGCTAGGACTGAACGTTATATGGTGAAATGAACTTTCATTTCGTGATTCATGGAAGAACTGGAAGGCAGCGATCCAGAAAAATGTGTGAATCCCTGCGTTACATCTCAAACCAGAATAATTTAATCGTATTTCATTCTCCATATTCCTTAAGGCAATATGCGTTGTACTGATTTTTCTATTCCATCCGACATCTGTAATTTTACTGATATTTTTCAGTAAACAAAATTTGAGTTTTCACAAGAAGATCCTATTTATGGAAAAAACAGTAATATACTACTCAAAATAAGTTAAGTGTCGCTTACAAAATCACATAGTCCAAAATAATTTATTTTTTTAAAATGAGAAGTCAATTATATTTCGGAATCACGATGCTGAGCAGCGCATGAGCTGCAGCGGGTGCGATCCATAGCTGACTGCTAGCGTCAGGGCCAGAGAACCAGAGCTGCCAAGACCCTTCTACACCTCCACGCGGTGATCCTGGATAACAGGCTGCACCAGGGCAGACTGGCTAACGAGAAGGGATCGAAGAGGGAATGCTAGCCCGGTACTCACAAAATGCTTGCTGAAGTCGGATGTGTTGGACCGAAAGGTGCAAATATCGCAGTCTAGCTGTAAACTTCGACACAACGCATTCCGTTCTCTGGACTGCATTCTGCTACTTAGGCCCATGTCAGGTTTTAGTAATGGGAGATTGAGAACAAACGAAGCCAAGTCAAGCCAATTATATTTCATCAGATGTTGTTCCGTGATTTGGGCATCAGAGTAACAGTTTTATGAAGAAGAACGAACCTAAAGATTGTTGTTGAATTGGATTAACCCTTCTTTCTCAAATTTTCACATTGTTCTTCGGTAATTTGGACATCATAGTCTGACAGTTTCCTGATAAATGACTGGTTATCAGTCAGTAACGTGTGTGACCTGCATGAGTATTGATACAAACTGGTCAGAAATAACGAGTTCTATATGAAGGAGGATGTCACATGTAAGTCCCACAAGTTCATCTACCCTGCTATCTGTCGCCAGTGTGGTATGACATACATTGGGGAGACTGTTCTGCAAATGCGTGCTCGTTTCCGCCAACACCTCAATGATATTTATAAACATAAGGGCTCCCCTATTGCCAGCCACTTCAATGGTCCTGGGCACTTGGGTGAAGCATATGTTAATGCCACAGGCTTAGTTTCTTGCTTCTCTGATGATTGTCATCGATTCGCTAATGACAACAACCTGATTTCCCGCATTGGCTGTCTCCAGACACATGGCATTAATATCTTCCACATCTTTTCTTGAATTCTCATTTCATAGCGCCCTCCATCTATCTGCCCGCCCCTTTCCTCTTCCCTCTCTATCTGAATCATGTTTTGTTATTTCAGTAACCTGCCGCCACTGGCTTTCTGGCCTATTTTCACTTATTACACCTTGCTCGCCATCTCATCCCACCTTTGTCTGTCATTTGGATTTCTGCCTCCTCTCGCAAAATTGACCTGACTTTTTCTCAGTTAAGTAAACCATTTTTTGGGTGCAAGACTACCACAACCAGATTCTTGTGTGACATACGAAGAGTCAAAAAGGCTTATTAGAGCTAGATATATGACCAAATGGGAAACAGAACATACTGGCTACACAAAAAAACGATGCTTATTACCAGTTGAACAGAAAAGAGCAGGTCGTGGTCTTCAGACTTCGCACAGGCCACAATAGACTGAGGTACCACCTATTCAATAAATTGAAGATACGTGGCACTGACGAATGCTGGTGTGGTACCGGGAAAATGACCGCTGAACATTTGCTGCAAAACTGCTCGACATACGAGGATCAGAGAGAGCAGATGTGGCCATCACCAGTGGCAACACTAGACAAGCTCTATGGCAGTGTCGACAGCCTCAGTATGACCACTGCTTTTTTCGAAAAAATACAGGTTGACGTCTGACAGCGTACGAAGAAGAAGAAAAGTTTCTCCCCGATGTATTGATATCCCCCCATTATGTATTAATCCCTTCTTCTTGGATTCGTTAGTAAATCATTGTTGTTATTTCTTGTCCCCGATGAAGGCCTTTTGATCGTAACCTAGGTTTTGATCGCGTTATCGTCTAGTTTCGATATCTGACCATACCCATTTATGATTTTTTTTTCACTTTGTTTTTTACTCATGGATAAAATCAAATTTCTGACACCGCTGCTGGGGAATAATCTGCTACTCCTGCAAAGGGTTTAGTAACAATTTGTTCAGGTCAGGATTTGTTGGATGGTTAACTCTTGCTGGTTATCCAAGGACGTCACAGATCTGCTCATATTCTTAATGATTTCTACCAGTAACAACATGTCACCAGAATGGACTGGTCAGCTTATGCACCTGATCTCAACCCAGCTCAACATCTCTGGAACGTCTTCTTTGATCAGCAAGAGTTAATCGACTACTTTGTGACGACTTGGACCAATTGTTTCGAAACTTTCTGTAGAAGTAGCAGGCGACCCCCCCCCCCCCCCCCCCAAAAAAAAAAACGACTATCAGAAGGTTTATTTTCTCCATGAGGTAGCTTCCTAGCTTGTATCCATGTCCGTAGAGATCACACACGTCACTGATCATTAACCAGCAATTTCTCATGGAAGTGTCCCACTCCAAGTCTAAGTCAACCTGTACTTCTACAGGGGAAGAGGCCACTGTGCACGTTCCAGCTCTGGTGTGAGCTGGATTAGACCAGGAGGAATATTTACTGCTTATCGCACTAGGCTCAAGCAGCCTTCTGCGTTGAGACAAGGGCAGTGGAGGGCGGTTAACCCATGTGCGCGTCCCTGATAATAGACCCAAACACTAGAGCAAAGGTATACCCGCAGCCTGTTAGGCGACATCAAAGCAGCTCTTAACAACCACCTAACAATTGCCGGTGTTATGCCATGTTTCACAGTCGCAACTTACGATATACTCTCTGTGGAGCAGGGGTGATTTGTGTGTCCCTGTGATACACAAAGACCCCTCACCCCTGCGAGCCACTCGGAAATGGCATATTCTGATGTTTATATTTCTGAAGAGCAATTAGTTCAAATTTAATTGATTTCTCAGTTGTTGTTTTTTTTTGTACGTTGAGGTTTTAAAAGTGACTCTGAAATTATTTTTAGTAGTATAAATAAACTAGCACAATGACATGGGTCTTCTGTTAAGACGAAGGCTTAGCGACTTTGTATTTGGTATTAACGTATCGAGTACCATACAGAGAAATCAAGAACATCGTCAGAAATCAGTATATACACCAATGGAGAGAAGACAGAAACATAAGCAGTACACCAGACCCAATTCACTATCTCAAAAGAAAACAAAAACTAGCTTATTTCGCCTGAGAACTGGACACTGCAGACTACTAGAACATCTTTACCAATTGAAGATCTCACACACCGATGAGTGCCCACGTGGAACAGGACGCCAGAACCCTGAGCATATTCTACAGGAATGCCCAATCTATAGGGAAATGAGATACCAGACCTGGTCAGAGGGTGCGGAACTGAGACAAAAGCTGTGGGGCAGCCGCTCCGACCTGGTGAAGACTACAGACGTCATCATGGCGACTGGCCTGCAGATATAGCATGACCAAAAGATCCTGAACACAAAGAAGCAAAGAAGAAGAAAACGTATCCTTCCCTAACAGTATACCATGTACCATTTCACAGTTGGGTCGACTGGAACGTTTTGATAATGAGGATTGAGTCCAGTGTCCGTTTGAACCGAATGCACTACCATTAGATTATTCAGATGTTCACCAAAATAGTACAAGGTAGAGAAATAGGAGAAGCCAGACTGTGACGTAAATTTGGATGAAAATATTCAACGGGGTCTAAGAAGCTTCAGGGCAATTTCTTGTCCAAGCTACCAATTAGTCGTTATGGCTGCAAGCAGATCAAAATGTGTCTGGATTTTGTACACTGTTATTCTCAATCTGCGTATCTAATTTTGGCCGCCATGCTGCTGACTCCGGGGAAAAAATGCCGATAAACGGGTTCCAGTGGTTTTCAACAATTTACCATCTGAAGGATAATTCCTTGAAAAATTCAAAATTACATTTTACAAACCACCATCCACAGGAATAAAAGAAACTGATGTCTAATTTGAAGACAATATTTTAGCTATAAAAAAGTATCTTAAGTTCTTCATTACACATTTTTCCCACCAACATTTCCTTAAAACGTGTAGGATATTATTGTTATCTCTTCAATCATATGTTTGTAACCGCTAAAATTGACCTGCACTGTTGAAAAACGAGATTGATCTGGCAATGCGGTCACAAAGGGTGCTGATTACTGTAATGTAACTGTTGTGGTTTGAGGTCTAAAATATCATGTTTAGCACCGGACCTCTTCCTGCTCCTCTGTTTTCATATTTTATGTGCTCATTAACATGCAGATAAGTTCCATCACTCCTACAATCAATTTCCCACAGGTTCGTTCGTGGTTCGCCAATATAGTGGAAGTTTGTTTCGTTGTGGGTTTCTTCTAATATCATCTGCTTCCACTTTGTATTCCTTTTACCAAAACAAATAAATAAAATACACACACACATAATTATCATCATCTAGCAGAACGTCGTTCTTATTATTTCACTTGCCATTTTCATCCTTCTTATGACTTCCCTACGTTTGTCATTTACATCCTTCTTATGACTTCACTACGTTTGCCATTTACATCCTTCTTATGACTTCACTACGTTCGCCATTTACATCCTTCTTATGACTTCACTACGTTCGCCATTTACATCCTTCTCATGACTTCACTACGTTTGCCATCGACATCCTTCTTATGACTTCACTACGTTTGCCATCGACATCCTTCTTATGTCTTACACTTGGCAGTCTCAAATGTTGTATTTATCGGACACGATGTATTCAACACTCGTGACGTTTTTAATTTCTGTTCTAAAGAAAACATGCCTTGTATTTTCGTTATCGTGTGATCTTACTATATCTCCACCTTGTAATTGAGAGGGAAAAGGCAGTACTAAGACAAAGACAAAATAACATGAAATACTCTTAATGTATTGAGACGTACGAGAAAGGAAGTGCAAAGGACATTTAGACAGTCTGCAAATAACTTGGGTAAATTAATATGTGAATATCCAAGATGCTTTCAATAATGGAGATATACTGTTTGCGGATAGGCTATGGACTCAGCGTTTGAGAAGACACGCCACATCATGCAATGCCGCAAACGGTTCAAATTTTCTTTGCATACTCTGTGGAAGACTCTTCTCTGTTCGGATTGATCGTACGATTCACATCCGTTGTCGCCATTGACTGTAGTTACATCCCTCTTTTCAAAGCACAACTTACTATCGTCTGGCAAGACGAAACGTAGAGTTGGGGTGACAAACGCAGATGTGCGGTCTTGCACCTTTTCACGATGTATGTACATTCTCCTTAGGAGGAGAACATGCGATGGCTTGGTCATGTTTGTCCCTTGGAAAATGGTCGCAGCCCCAAAGATATTTTCTTCAGGAAGTTTGATAATTTTTAAAGAACAGTTGACCGATCGCAGGTGAGGTTCAAAGATTTGGGTAAGCGGGACATGAAGACACTGAACACGAGTCTGACATCACGGAAAGAGATAGCTGCAGACCGATCTAAATTAGATGCAAACCAGAAGTGTCTCCTCAGACTGGGCGAATATAAGCTCTTACATCATAGAAGTGAAACGAAACCTTTACAGGGAAAGGCAACCCAAAATGTTGTTGAGAGTTGCTACTCCAAGGCCACGTCGTTCTTTTGTCAGTCATGACTGAAAGAGGGCTACTGCAAGGTCACATCGTTCTTTAGTCAGTCATGACTGAAAGAGGGATACTGCAAGGCCACATCGTTCTTTAGTCAGTCATGACTGAAAGAGGGATACTGCAAGGCCACATCGTTCTTTAGTCAGTCATGACTGAAAGAGGGCTACTGCAAGGTCACATCGTTCTTTTGTCAGTCATGACTGAAATAGGGCTACTGCAAGGTCACATCGTTCTTTAGTCAGTCATGACTGAAAGAGGGCTACTGCAAGGTCATATCGTTCTTTTGTCAGTCATGACTGAAATAGGGCTACTGCAAGGCCACATCGTTCTTTAGTCAGTCATGACTGAAAAAGGGCTACTGCAAGGCCACATCGTTCTTTAGTCAGTCATGACTGAAAGAGGGCTACTGCAAGGTCACATCGTTCTTAAGTCAGTCATGACTGAAAGATGGCTACTGAAAGGCCACATCGTTCTTTAGTCAGTCATGACTGAAATAGGGCTACTGCAAGGCCACATCGTTCTTTAATCAGTCATGATTGAAAGAGGGCTACTGCAAGGCCACATCGGTCTTTAGTCAGTCATGACTGAAAGAGGGCTATTGCAAGGTCACATCGTTCTTTAGTCAGTCATGACTGAAAGAGGGCTACTGCAAGATCACATCGTTCTTTAGTCAGTCATGACTGAAAGAGGGCTACTGCAAGATCACATCGTTCTTTAGTCAGTCATGACTGAAAGAGGGCTACTGCAAGGTCACATCGTTCTTTAGTCAGTCATGACTGAAATAGGGCTACTGCAAGGCCACATCGTTCTTTAGTCAGTCATGACTGAAAGAGGGCTACTGCAAGGTCACATCGTTCTTAAGTCAGTCATGACTGAAAGAGGGCTACTGCAAGGCCACATCGTTCTTTAGTCAGTCATGACTGAAAGAGGGCTACTGCAAGGCCACATCGTTCTTTAGTCAGTCATGACTGAAAGAGGGCTACTGCAAGGTCACATCGTTCTTAAGTCAGTCATGACTGAAAGAGGGCTACTGCAAGGCCACATCGTTCTTTAGTCAGTCATGACTGAAAGAGGGCTACTGCAAGGCCACATCGTTCTTTAGTCAGTCATGACTGAAAGAGGGCTACTGCAAGATCACATCGTTCTTTAGTCAGTCATGACTGAAAGAGGGCTACTGCAAGGTCACATCGTTCTTTAGTCAGTCATGACTGAAAGAAGGCTACTGCAAGGTCGCGTGGTCCTACATTCAATCATGACTGAAAGAGGGCTACTGCAAGGTGGCATCGTCATACAGTCATTCATGACTGAAAAGGGGCAAGGTCGCATCGTTCTAGTCTCTAGTCAGTCATCACTAACAGACGCTACTGTAAGGTCACATCGTCCCATATCATTCATGCCTGAAACCAGCTACTGACATTCTATTACCTTGGTCTGACTAATGTTGAGACAAAGATGGTGTTCTTCTCCGTGTCTTTTAACATATAGGAACATTGGTTTTAGTCCACAGGTGCACTATGGGAGGATCACTGAATCAGCAGCATATTTTAGTTCTGGTACTTCATTTCCTTCAGATTAGAAGCGATTACATAGACATACACATACACATACACACATACACCCATACACATGCACATAAACCCATGCGCATACACACATGCATAAATACATACATATACAAACATACACATACATATACATGCATACATACATATACACACATATACATACACACATACATATACATACATACATATACAAACATACACATAACCACATACACATACACACATACATGTACACATACACATACACGCATACATATACATAGATACACATACACATACATATATATATATATGTATATATATATTCACACATACACACATACACACATACATATACACAGATACACATACACATATACACATACACACATACAGATCAACGTAGATTAGTAGACGAGTACATCCACACGTACATACACGCACACATACGCACTTCTACTTACACACACACACACACACACACATACCCATAATCATAAACACATTCACGCACACAAATATGATTATGTATCCTCTATAAAGTGTTCGAGAACATAGTTATGATCCGAATATCAAACATTGTCGGGGATCAAGATGATGAGCAGCTCATGAGCTGCAGTGGGCGGCGACCCATAGCGGACTGCTAGCGTCAGGGCCAGCGAACCAGAGCTGCCAAGACCTTTCTACAGAGATGGAGATGCTGAGCAGCGCATGAGCTGCAGCGGTCAGTGACTCATAGCGGACTGCTAGCGTCAGGGCCAGCGAACCAGAGCTGCCAAGACCCTTCTACAGAGATCAAGATGTTGAGCAGCGCATGAGCTGCAGTGGTCAGCGACTGATAGCTGACTTCTAGCGTCAGGGCCAGCGAACCAAAGCTGCCAAGACCCTTCTACACCTCCACGCGTTGATCCTGGATAACATACCGCAGCAGAGCAGACTGGCTAAGGAAGAGGGATCGAAGAGGGAATGCTAACCCGGTACTCAAAAAATGATTGCTGAAGTCGGATGTGTTTGACCGAAATGTGCAAATATCGCAGTCAAGCTGTAAACTACGACACAACGCATTCCGTTCTCTGGACTACATTCTGCTACTTAAGCCCTTTAAGTTTTTGGTAGTGGGAGATTGAGAATGAACGAAGCCAAGCCAAGCCAAACATTGTCGAAGATAAACAGATTCCGAAACGAGCAGGTTCTAAGCCCCAAAAATCGTGCTTCGAGCAAGTCTTTAACCTAACTCAACATATTGAAGATGGGTGCAAGCGTTAGCAGGGGACAGGGGTAACTTTTATTGACCTCACAGTGGCAAACGACACGGAAAATCACCCCTACTATCAAAGACGTACAAGGCCCCGAATGATTGGCGCTTGGCCTGTTTGTATACCGAAGAATAAACAATTTTACTTGGTTTTGCAAAATAAAAAATAAAAATAGTAGCTAAAGGAATAAAAAAAAAAGGGTCTAGCGCTAAGTAGCGTAATGACACATGCACTATAAAATGTTTACATCAATGATCAACCGAGGAGTGAAGACAATAGACAGTTCATAAGTCCAAACGACACGGTAGTAGCTGCGCAGGAAGAGTGGCTAAATGAAATGAAGCTCAACTCACTGAAACCCTTAACAGTTTGGATGGGTACTTTGAGGAGGAAAACCATCTCAAAAATGGTAACAGGAAAACTCAGGAATGTGTATTTGAGCTGAAGAATAGAGAAGTGAGGAGGAAAATTCAGATTAATATGCATGGCATAAATTTGAGCATGCCGTTACATCTAAACACATGTGAACTACAATGAAACGCACATTGAACTACAATAAACTCTGTAAGGCGGTAAAACAAAAAGTATAAACAAAGAAATAACACACTGCGTAAGCTAAGAAACACGGCATGGGGAGCATCACCAAATGTGTTGCGCACATGGGCCCTCACATTGTGCATTTCTTCAAAAGAATACGCTTCGCGAGTATAAACCGAGTCAGCACATACGAGTCAGCACACACGAGCCAGCACACACGAGTCAGCACACACGAGTTAGCAAATACGAGACACGTCGATGTGACGGTAAATGAAGCATGTAGCAATGTTACTTAAGCCAACACCAATGCGAAAAGTTAATTTTATGCATATATACATATTAGCATTGTCTCTTTCCATCTTGTCAGGCGATAGTGAATTGTGCTTTGTAAAAAGGAATGTTTCTACAGTCCATGACAAAAACGAATGTGACTCGTAAGACCAATCCGAGCAGAATAGCGTCATCTATGATGTGTGCAAGGAAAATCAGGACTGTTTGAGACATCGCATGGTGTGATGTGTCTTCTCAAACTCTGAGTCTTTAGCCTATCCCCAATCATTATCTCATTTGTCTAAATTGCATGCTTAATCCTACCCTTCTATGTAACACGATCCATGGCGTCCTGTTCCAACGATTCCATACAGATGCCCGCATCATTCATATCCCGCTTGCATACATCCTTGTACCGAAGTAGTGGCCGAGACCTTTTCCTCAACTTTAATTCCTCATTGAGTAGATCTTTTGGTATTCTTCTGCATCATCCATCCTCCGAGTGTGTGTGTGTGTGTGCGTGCGTGCGTGCGTGTGCGTGCGTGTGTGTGCGTGTGTGTGTGTATATATATATATATAAATAAAGGCAAAGCCCGCCGTCCATCGTAAACGATGATGTCATAATTAATTTTGCTAGCGCTATTTTTAGCAAGGATGAACTGCCCTACGTTTTATCCTCACTCTCTCTCGTCTCAAGCCGCCCGACCCCAGTGGCAAGTCAAGGACAAGACGACTAGGGGGCGACTACGAGATGCAGGGGAGTCTTCATCAAGCACTCGTAAAAAAGACGGCGGAGTTCGGAGTCGAACCCACACCACCTGATCACGGGGCCTGCGGCTTAACCATATCGCCACGGAATACCTGTATAAATACATGTATAAATACACACACACACACACACACACGTATGTCCGTCTATCTGCAACTCTCTAGAATACCCATAATGAACCATTTCCACGTTCTAAGTCCTCGTCATTGTACTCCCTGATCTGCTATGAATGGAAATCCAATTTTCATTCTCCATTAAGCTTCACTCCTGAAGACCATCGACAGGAGTGGATTCAATCCTGATCAATTCACAACATTTATTGGCAGTACAAGCGTCCCTCATTGACCCACCCAGTGTTCATAGTCACCCAAAGGAGCGACTCTACGTAATTCTATAAGCCCAAAGAGGAATAGGCATTTTGAGGCTTGGGATATCCGATACATTCTACCTTCCCCCGGGTCTTCTTGGCGCTTCCAAAATTGAAAGTGGAAACGAGAGTAAATCATATTTTCAACGGTGGTGTTCATTATGGTTTGTTTCTCTCACTTTTGGTGTGTCGTTTTGTCTAGTTATACTCGCATTATTTATAGCGGAGGTCTCAAACTATTTTTAGGGCCACGTGAATTTAAATAAATGACCCAACCGCCCAAAAAATAAAAAAATATGACTCCAATGACCCTTATGAAATTACATCAGTGGGCCAAGGGTTTCATAAATTAAATTAATAGTCCTACGATCTTATCAAATCAAATTAAGGATTCAAGCATATGATTAAATCAAACTAGTGGTTCATGGAATTCTTCAAATCAAATCAATTGTTAAAAGGCTGCATAAATCAAATTAGTGGTACAACGTCGTTATCAATCAAATTAGTGGTACAAGGTCTTCATAAATCAAATTAGTGGTACAATGTCTTTATAAATCAAATTAGTGGTACAATGTCTTTATAAATCAAATTAGGGGTACAAGGTCTTCATAAATCTAATTAGTGGGCCAGTTCCTGGCTGACGTAGTCTGGCTAATGTGTTCCACTTGACCCTGACTAACATAGTCTGATCAGTATATTTCACCTGACCCTGACTAACATAGTCTGATCAGTATATTTTGCGTTACCGCACGCTTGTACCACCCCTCCGCCCCCCTGCTTCACCCAAACATTCAATGCTCATACTTACTCGCTAAGTTTCCAGGCCGAATAACGGGACCAATTTTACGTTATTGTTCAATAACTCGAATCATGTTTACTTCCATTTGCGTCACGTACATGATAAGTGCTGACACTTATAATTAAACGCTTCTCAACATTTATAGTTTTTTTGTATATCCGTACAACAAATTTGTTCCTAGATCGTTCTCTCTCAGCGTTCATTAAATTTTTGTATTGTTCAATGTAATGAGGAAGCAAACCAAGTGTGACATTTTTGTTGTTCGAAAATGCGTGTCTCTTTATAGAGCGACACGCCGTTTTCAGCCAGTGTTGATTAAAAAACAAAGAAGATGCAAACGCTGGTAAGCGTGAGAATAGAAGGAGAATTGTACGGACGTTTTCATCTCAATCTCTTTATCGGGGACTAGAGAAACGAAGGGGAAAAATTAAAATAGAGAAGAAAATGAAAGGAAGGTATTAAGATAAACCGCCAAGGAGATGAGAATCCTTCGCCCCAACGGCCATGATAACAATCAGGGGCCGCGTCCAGGCTGCAAGCAATGAAGATGATATCTTTCTGATTTGACCTAAACAGGTAATGCTTGGACGGCCGCTTAGGGTATAGGGTCTTTATCCATCTGTGATATCTATGGCCAACTTGTGTCTCTGGCGATCGTCATGTATTCGCTCGTGAAGACAAACAGAACTTCAGCATGGTCTGCTTCCAGACAAATGGCATTAATATCTTCCACACTGTTTCTTGAATTCTCATCTCGTACCAGCCTCCTTCAAATTTGCTTACCAGTTTTCTATTGTTTCTGTTTTCTTAAATCACCTTTAGGCCTTTCGGTATCTGGCCGCGTTTGGCTTATTCGACATTTTCCCACTTCTTAGGCCCTCCTGGCCACATCTTCTCGCTTGTATCCGTCATTTCGGTTCCTGTCCCCGTCTCAAAATGAGTGATCTTTTTCTCAGTTAAGTAAACCATTTTTTCATTCCTATGTATTGGGGTCGGCGTGGCCTAGTGGTTAAAGGACACGGCTCTCACACCGAAGGTGCTGGATTCGATACCCATTACAGCACCGGCCGTTACCTTTACATAAAATGAATGCCGAAGTAGGATGCACTGGGCTGACAGGTGCCAAATAAAAACATGGTGCAAAGCACACCACCTTCGGGAATAGAAAAATAAGGGGTACGCCAACAAAAAATAATACAATTCCTATGTATTGAGTTTCCTCATTAATGTATTAATTCCTTCTTTGATTCATTAGAAAATTATACTTGTTATTTGGTGTCCCTGGTGAAGACATGTTGGTCTCAAAGTAGGTTTCGTTAATGTTTTCATTTCGGTCCGGTATCTGACCATACCCATTTATAATTTGTGTATCATTTGGTTTTTTTTATATGATTTACTTTAATAGATGGTGTGTGAGAACATCATCAGTAAGGTGAGCCACATGTCCAACTGCTGAACGGCGACGGTTTAGAGTAGTTCATTAAATTAAAGGCCTATTCGTCGGTTGACTTCGGCATTTGAGACTCGGGTACAATAGTAGATCTCAACAATGCCCATGTGGGTGCGAATGTCAAAGGCTTCAATCGGCTTCTGATCACAAATGCAGAGTAGTCAAAGTTACGGAACCATACAAGCGGATGAGGACGTCACAGATTATCGACGTTCATAGCTTGCTTTTTCAGTGGAAGCTTCTGCTTGTCCCAGGCTTGATGCAGAGTGTTCATAGAGGCGACAGTCAGGCCAACTCTTCAAATGATGGACGGGTTACTTCGTACATTGTAGTTTTGTTAGCTGCCCATGTAAGAAAAATTCTCAGTGGAGTTGACATGTCTACCATCAACAATAGTTCCTGTCGTTATGGGGTTGCAGTCAGAGTTTTAGCTTGGTTCATTTTTCGATGAGATGTGGAGGCCTAATCGAGATGCAAGGTCTTCTTGGTGCGTCAGTGGTTTTATCACTGCCTAAACATGAGAGCCTGGTACCGCTACGCCATCTCCGCGGTCGAGGTCAGCCACACGTAACTGTTTCACAGTGACACTTGAGTAAGTATTCAGTCCATGGAGTGGCAGAACATTGCCGGAGCGAGAGCAGATTCCTGCTGGAAACTGAGAATCCATATATGATATATATATATCATTGTAATTCAATTCAGTCCAGTTCAAGTGCCATCTCCGCGTCAAAGGTCGGATGTAATGTATCTCCACTGTATTCTACCTCTTGCCGTAATGGTACAATCTAACAGGCTTTTCCCAGGTACATCTCCTGATGTTATCCACCCATTTATAACGTTGTCTGCCTCTTGAACGTCTGCCATCCACCCTACCCTCCAGTATGGTCTTCAGCAAGGAAGTATGTCTTGTTATTTGACTAAGATTACTAAGCTGCCTAACCTTGATTTAGGTCATTAATTCTAAGATTCCCCCCACCCCAACGTTCCCAATACCTCCACACTTGTTTGCTTCTCTTTCCTAGAATTGCGACCCAATCTTCTATATACCCACATTAAATTAGATAATTGATAATTTGGCAGGTGAAACAACAAATACCGTATTTCTTCAATTCTAAGGCGATATTGATTGTAACACGCATCCATACGAAAATGTAGAATGTTAAATTGCGGTTATGCAACGCATAATTGCCACACAAATAAAAATATCATATACATCTCAATATACTCAGAATACTTTATTTATTATGGGGTACGTTACATATATTTATTTGGGTCGTGCCTTGTACATAAACAGCGAAGGTGCAGTACAAACAAATGTCACTGTTACTGCCGGTTTCCAGTACTGATTGGTGTACGATAGGGAAGTGTTCTTTTATTCACAACTTAAATGGATAAATTCACATAGTTAGCCCCATGACGATTCCCTAAATGAGATGTTGTTTGCTGATAATAAGGTCCTCTTTTACCAAAAGGGAGACGACCAACAACACCAGTTAAACTATTTCAGTTCCGCTTGTCACGAATATGACATGAAGATCAACACAGACAAGACCGAGACTATGATGATGTCGCGTGAACACGTACAGAAAGGATTCCACATCAGTGACAAAATTATCAAACAAGTAATGTAGTTCAAATAGCTAGGTTTTATGTTCACTTATTACGGCAGAGTAGACAGAGAGATCGCACATAGAATTTAGAAGGCGAACAACTTTCAAATTGAACCAATTTTAAAACGCCATAGAATGCTTTTTTCAAGTAAGAGGAGGCTGGTAAATACACTGTTTATTCATGCATTATTCTACCAGTGTTAAACTTGGTCCTTACTAGAAACACATAAGAGTAAGATCCAGAGCTCTACGGTGGTGCTGTGTATGGCAGCCGGAAAGACAATCCGTGACCGAATCCGCAACACTACTCTGGGACAGATAGTGGGGACAAACCTAGTTAGTTAACCTACACAAAATCACGTGGTTTAGATTTTTAGTCAGAATGTATTATAAACAGATTACAGCCAGAACATATCATATGCAGGTCTTCGGTTTACGTGCAAGGGGCCGACTTTGACGGCAGTAGATCGACAGTGTGTCTGACACTCTCAGAAAGTTACACCTAAGGATAGCACAAGCCTCCCAATTTGACTTATAACAAGAAATTTCTGGACATCCCGACTCTCTGCAACGCCTCATGACTAGAAAAGTAGGATAAGAGAAGAAGAAGGCACATACCACTTCCATCTTAATCAACATCAGAGTCAACTTTACATTCAGGTTATGTTCTTCTTCTTCTTCGTAACCTGTCAAACGTCAAAATGTATTTTATCGAAAAAAGCGGCGGTCATCCTGAGGCTGTCGGCACTGACATAGAGCTTGTCTAGTGTTGCCACTGGTGATGGCCACATGTGCTTTCTCTAGTCCTCGTATGTCGGGCAGTTTTGCAGCAGATGTTCAGCGGTCATTTTCCCGGTACCACAAGTGCATTCGTCAGTGCCACCTACCTTCAGTTTATTGAATAGGTGGTACCTCAGTCTGTTGTGGCCTGTGCGGAGTCTGAAGACCACGACCTGCTCTCTTCTGTTCAACTGGTAATAGGCATCGTTTTTGGTGTAGCCAGTATGTTCTGTGTCCCATTTGGCCATGTATCTGGCCCTAATAAGCCTTTTGGACTCTTCGTAGGTCACACTAGAATCTGGTTGTGGTAGTCTTGCACCTTCTTTTGCCAGTCTGTCTGACTCCCCGTTCCCTTGGATGTTACAGTGGGATGGAACCCATTGTACCACTACTCTTTTTGGTGCGGACTGCTAGCATAGTTGACAGAGTACTGCTCTTAAATCATTAAGTTCAGTATTTTTCTGGCTTTTTTAGTGCTGTGACTATGGCCAGGGCATCTGTAAACAGGACTATCTGGCTTTCATTGCTTTCGTCTGTCAGCATTGCTTCTACCGCAGCCCTCAGTGCCTCTGCCTCCGCTCTGAAATTGTTTGAGATTTTTCCATTTGCCACTGACAGTGTTATTTTTCTACCATTTTGTAGGCTCAGGAATACCCCTGCCCCTCCGTTCTGTGTTGTGTTTGTTACAGAACCGTCGGTGTATGCATGGGTCCAGTCCATGCTTGGGTAGTTTTCCGTTATGTACCTCAGGGTTATGTCTCTTCTTTCTTTTTCAGTCTGGCTGTTCCTGTTTCCAATACCTAGTATATTTTCTACCACCTCCGGAATGATATGCTGCTTCCAGGTAGGTTTGCGTACAGTATGGATGGGCTTTGGTATTGTTACAGTGTTCATAGGATCTTCGTTCATCTTTGCTTTGGCTATTTCTGCAAAGTTTCTCCGCTTTAGTTTCCAATTTCCAAATCTATTTAGTCTCTGATGCATTGGATGGCCTGTCAGTCTTCTGAGTTTCTCTGCTTGCTGCTGAGCTCTGCAGTCTCTTCTGTCGGTCATGGATTGCAGATTTGTAATCTTTTCAAGTTCTACAATTTGCGTTGACTTCATGGCTCCTGTTATAACTCTCATGGCTTGGTTTTGAAGTTTGCCAATTTTATGAAAATTCACCTTTGCTGCTGTTGTCTATGCCGCAATGCCATACTCGAGAACTGGTCTCCCTCTTCCAGTGTACAGTTTCTTTAGTATTCTTTCGTCTGCTCCCCAGCTTGTGCCAGCAAGTTGACTCATGATTGCCATTCTTTGTCTGGCTCTCATTCGGTTTCTCTCGATCTGACTTTTCCATGTCATGCGCCGATCAAATGTGACTCTCAAGTAGTTTGGGTTGTCGTTTGGCCGAAGGTGTTTGCCGTTAAGACTTATTTTGGTGTTTTGGGGTTTATTTGAAAGCGAGAATATCGTACATGTTGTTTTTTCCTCGTTTATTTTGAACAGCCATGCGTTCGCCCACTCCTGCAACGATGTTAGGGCCTGCTGCATCCGATTGCATGCAACGGTGAGATTTTTTCAGAGGTCCACATAGCCAGATTGTCTGCAAACATGGAGCTGTGGACTCTTCTTGGTATATTCTCTGTGATGTTGTTTATTTACACCAGGAAGAGTGTGGGCGACAGTACCCCACCCCCCCCCCCCCTTGGGGTACTCCTTGCTCCAGTGTCACCTTTTTGCTCATCTGCCCTTGTACTTGAACTCAGGTTGTTCTGTTTTTGAGGTAGTGGCTAATCCATCTGTACATTTTCCCACATACTTCACTTCTTCTTAACTTGAATTTAAGTCCCTCTTTCCACACCTTGTCAAATGCCTTCTCTGGATCCACCCAAACCGCTACTGTATGCTTTTTCTTTTCGTAAGCATCCTCTATTTCCTATGCATCTCGTAGCCACCTTCTAGTCATCTTGTCCTTGACTTGCCCCTGGGGTCGGGCGGCTCGAGACGAGAGAGTGAGGATAAAAAGTATCGCAGTTAATCCTTACTAAAAATTGCGCTAGAAAAATGAATTACGCCATCATCGTTTGCGATGGACGGCGACCCTTGCCTTTGCCTTAGTTAGTAAGTTTTCTTTCCACTTGTTACCGTTGAGCGGCGTGCAGAGCTTGGGGCGTCTATCCTGCGCCAAGTGCGACTGTCAATATGAGTCCGTTTCGCTGCACAATCACACTTATGTCATCTATCCACCTGCCTCGCGTCCGCCTTCTTGCCCTGTAGCCAGATCTGCCAGCGGAGTAAGCCACGTGCAAGTTGATGAGAGTGCACTCTCATGAAATGACCAAAACAACTTATTTTCTTCCTGGAAATGTATTAGACACAAAACGTAGTGCTGCCCATACTTCGAATATCGCCGATCCGTTTCTGTATCTCCTGCTAACACCGATGGCTTTCCTCAACGACTTCCATTTCACACGTTGATATTCTGCTCTCACTTGCCCTGGACAGAAGCTACACTGGTAGCACAGAGTCGGCATTTGTTTTACTGATGTGAAATTGTTGACCTTACACTTTGTTGCCACGTTCTTCTGCATGCCAAATAACTTTTCTTTTCAACGTGGCTTTGTAATGCAAACTTTATCAGAACATTTTCAAAGGTAATAAGGGAACAAAATTATATCAACTTAAACAATCTGATAATATTGATGACGATTACGTTCGTCATCACAGGTGAGGATGATCACTCTCGCTAGTCGTCCTTTCGGAGGAGTTCGAAGTTGCCTGGCGAGCCAGATGTGCGTCTGGAAAGACCACGGCACATGTGATGAAGATCACACTCACTGTTCGTCCTTTTGAATGAGTTCCAAGTTGACTGACGAGCCCGATGTGTGTCTGGAAAGACCGGATGCAGCGTGGGCAGGAAATGTGCGCCTGGTGTGGAGGCGATATTTCACGAGCTATTCTAGATTGTCTGCCTTGTTCAGCTCCCACTTGTATGAATGTCTCGCATGTTGCTGCACCCCAAAGAGATGTGAGCCAAGTTAGCAGCGCCTCAAGAGCCGGGTGCCATGCCAAAAACGTTTAGTGAAACCTTAAGCGTGTCATTGAAGAGATATTTTGTGCCATCAAGTGTGCGTTTACCATTCTACATCTCACCATAAAAGAGTTTTTTTGGCAGTCGGTGAGTAGGAATGAGGATTGCATACGATAATATTATGACAAGACGAACACGAGAAGTTCAACTCGAAATTATTGCACGCGTTAGGCAATAAAAACGCCGCTGAGCTCCCGTCAACTTGACGCCAAAAAACGTTATTTTAACTGCGAATGTAAGACGCATCCCGATTTCATAAACGTTTAAAACGTGCTTCTTAGAATCGAGTGCAAGATCATGTAGCATGATCCAAAAGCTGACTGCTAGCGCCAGGACGGCGAGGCCGATCTGCTAAGACTCGTTCACACCTCCTCGTAGTGATCCTGGATAACAAACCAATAGAGCAGACGATCTAAGGAAAAGGGATCGAAGAGGGAAGGCTAACCTGGTACATAAAAATGTCTTGCTGAAGTCGGATGTGGCGGACCGAAAGGTCCAAATACGCAGTCAAGCTGTAAACTACGACACAGCGCATTCCGTTATACGAACTACATCCTGCTACTTGTAAATCCCTTTTCAGAGCTTGGTAGCGGGAGGATGAGAATGACGAAGAAGAAGAAGCAAAAGAAGAAGAAGAAGAAGCAGAAGTAGAAGAAGAAGCAGAAGTAGAAGAAGAAGAAGAAGAAGAAGAAGAAGCAGAAGAAGAAAAAGAACAAGAAGAAAAACAAGAAGAAGAAGAAGAAGAAGAAGAAGAAGAAAAAGAAGAATAAGAACGTAAATCGAGTGCATACCGTACTTGCAGTATAATTGACGTTATTTGAACAAGTGCGTGATTGTAGAGACGGTAAAAGGATCATGGCTACACTGTAACAAGTAACTGAAATCTAATCTAATCTCTCAGAGCGGCAAAGACAGATTATGATCTATGTGACACACATACCTTACCAGATTCCACTAGAGCAGTTTTATGCATCAGAAAGGGATATTTTAAAAAAACAAATTGTGTGTGTATATCTATCTGTCTATCTTCAGTCCACTTGTGTCGTGTGAAGCCGTGACCTTTGTTTCGTAATTTTGGAGGGGTGAAAATCCGGTGGTGACTTGCCAGGTCAAACTCAGCATCTGTTAGAAATATACGATCGTCTTTGTTTGGAACTGGTGGTGTTGGAAGCGTAAATTAGAACAAGGTAGACCTACATCCTGTCCGGCGCCATCAATGCCTCTCCGCTAACCACATAACCAATAACCAAGACCTGATGTTATGGTCACATATGTTGCGACATATTCTCTGTGGGGTGAGAATTCTTTAATAGTTTGAGTAGTCTTTTAACTTGAATTTTGCCCGAGCAGTGGCTGTTAAGCCTACTCTTTTCGATTTCAGACTGCCAAGGATTTTTTAACGTGCGCGCCACTGAACACGGGTTATCTATTCAGATAACAGGAAATGTTTACCGGATGATCAATTTGAAAAAAAATCCTGGTCTCACCTTGATTTGAACCTGCGACCTCCAGCACACGAGGCGGACACCTTACTTCGAGACCACTGGATTCCCCCCAAGAATACTGTATTTATCACAATAATAAAAGAGAACCTTTAAATGTTTCCTTCATTCGTTGAAGACTGTATTATGCTTCTTTTAGACTCCGTTCCGCTACATTTACCGGCTTTACTGATCTTGTATCGAGAGCTGGTGACGTTAAAGAGTTTGGCCTGACAGATATCGATAATGGGGAGTCGAGTACACCGAGGTCAAGTGCTTGTCAATCACTGATGCATTAGTGGCCAGTGCTCACGAGGAGTGGGCCTAAGATACACGCACTTTATTCAGAAATTATTAAGTTCAGACGTCAAGATCGCGCCTTCTGTCAGCGAATGTCTGCAACCACTACAAGAATTGATGTACACACATTCTGAAAGTGCTAACCAAACACGTAAGTTGTACTTCCTATTTGTATTGCTTTACCAATTCACTTGAGGATTTAGTGAAGCTTAGAGTTAGGCCAATAAAGTTCCACGTATGTTGTACAAAAGCGATTAAGAAAGATTGTCAATGGTGCTAGTGAAATGATTTTTAATGCAATAACTCTCAAAGTTATTTAGCGCGACTTTAGTACTTGACTAACTGCAATGACGGCGTTATGCTTCGTAACGAGTTAGATATACGTTTCTTGGGTTCACTTTTGTCATCTTAGAACTATATGAGTTGTAATATGTTTTGCTCCTAATAACTACGTATATCCGACTTCAGTAAGAAATCTTTTAATAAGTTTATTTCCGGTAGAGGTACGACTTTGATGTTTAGGGATTACAAACCAAACAGATTTGGATTGTCAGCCGTGTCCCTTAGCTGTTCATCGAATTCCCTGTTGCAATTGAGATTTTATAAGTAGGATAATTCATATATTCTTATTTTCTCATGTTTGCTCCATACAAAGCACAGTGCGATAGCAACAGATGTTAAAATTGGTATTTAAACAATACACGCGTTTTTGCAGTTGAGGATTGTGAAGACAGTATGTCTACATCCCGAGACCTGGTAATCTTATTTGTCAACCTTTTTATTCGTCTTTTTCTAGATTATCATCATTTTCCAAACCTTTCAGCTCTCATTGGAGCAGGTGTTTTTAACATATATATCCAAGACATTATTTGTATTGTCCGCCCCTGCTCTCTCCTTGTCTTTCAAATTAACATGTAGGTGACGTGTCCGTGTTTGTTAGGGTTTTCAAGAGTTACGGCTGAAGCAGTCTAAATTTGACAAAGGGGTTGGAACCGACGGATTGTAATAGATTATACAGGTAATGTGAGTCAGCAAGTTGGCACCTGACAAGTCTAGTTTCAGGTTATTTTCCTTGTTGTGGAGACGGCGGAGGTAGATGTATTTGTCAACGTCCTCTAGTGATGTTTTGTTAAGGGACTTGTGGCTGGATTATGCTAAACGGTTGCACATAACTTTCATTTTTCCTACATATTTATGGTTAGGCCTCCTATATTGCTCTCCGCTTCCAGGGATGTTAGCCAGTGATAATAATTTTATGAACAAATAGAGCTTTTACAGTACCGGGAGTGTATTACATTGAAGGTGATTCTCATCAAATTAAAGACTAGACCAATCTCCGACCAGATGGGGCACAAGTAGCGGCCGCTGGCAGAGAAGAGTGGCGTGGGGTTCTGAGGGTGTCTTCATGTGTGCCCCAACCACTTCATCGGTTACGGGATGACCTGACCTGATTGGCAGAACGTCCGCAAAGTTCAAACGTTTGTATTCGCTTTCGAGTAATCTCTAATCGAATAGCTCCAGACCGACTCAGAACCAAGTAACTACAATTTTCAAGTCGTTACTGCGAGGATTATGGCTGGCAGCAATGGATGAACAGCAAAGAAAGCGATGTACCGGCTGGTGGTCTAACTTGCCTCTGGTGGTGTAGTTCATTATGGATTTACCTGGAACTGGCTTGGCTTGGCTTCGTTCGTTCTCAATCTCCCGCTACCAAACCCTGAAAGGGCTTATGTATCAGAATGTAGTCCAAAGAACGGAATGCGTTGTGTCGAAGTTTACAGCTTGACTGCGATATTTGCACCTTTCGGTCCAAAACATCCGACTTCAGCAATGCCTAGAATTCACTATAGTCGACCTCTTACACATGTGTTCGTGGAAACGTGTTGTTTTGTTTTCATTTGAGCAAGTTAATTCGTTCATTTTTTGTGTTATCATCTCTCCAATTATCCTGCCATGGACATCGGTTATTTAGTACTACGGTTAAACCTGTGTCGTATTTTCACGGTCTAGTGCACACGGTTGAACTTCACGAGACTGGCGCTCTTCGCTCTAGCTGCAGACAGTGTCGGTTTAGATGTTATTCAAAAGAAGACACGTGACTATAAAAGACTAAAACATGTCACCAAGGAGAAATGCCCAACACATCACTCAAACACTGAGTGAAATCCCTGCGACCTCTTCAAGCTATAGGAAAGACAAGACATCACTTTGACATTGAAGCGCACCTGGTGATTGAAAACCTGACGTGCACTCACTACAGTCAACACTGAAATGCTGACTCCCAGTGACCGGCGCAATCTGCAGACTGAACATAATTTGCGCATGCGCATGATGGTTCCCTATACCTCCCTGCCGAAGCACAGCATCCATATTTCGTTTGTTTCCACAGAAGAAATTAAGGTTTGATCCGTTTTGAATACGCTCGTGTAAGTAGTTCAGTCCTGATGATGATTAAGCACTACATAGTAGAAAACTGTATAGAAAACACAAAAACGTATTTTTATATTGCCTTATAATTATAATGAATGTGAATTTATTGGTAAATTTTCAACGGATTAGATAATGTAGTTATTTGGAAGTCACGCATTGTTTGTTGCAGCCAGTATGCTGGTATATACATGGCTTTGCTTGGTTTGGCTTCGTTCATTCTCAATCTCCCACTACCAAACACTGAAAGGGCTTGAGTAGCAGAATGTAGTCCAGAGAACGGAATGCGCTGTGTCGTAGTTTACAGCTTGACTGCCATATTTGCACCTTTCGGTCCAACACATCCGACTTCAGGAAGCATTTTTTTAGTACCGGGTTAGCATTCCCTCTTCGATGCCTTTTCCTTAGCCAGTCTGCCTTGCTGCAGCCTGTTATCCAGGATTACCGCGTGGAAGTGTAGAAGGCCCTTGGCAGCTTTGGTTCGTTGGCCCTGACGCTAGCAGTTAGCTATGAGTCGCTGACCACTGCAGCTCATGCGCTGCTCAGCATCTTGTTCCCTGGTATACACATATCTCCAGTTTTGACACTTGATTCTCTCACAGCTTAAAGGTGTGTCCGAATAAGCCACCGCTTTCTGTAAGCAGATGCCAATTCACGTGCAATTATTCTACACATAAATCATTATTATATCTAAAACGCAGGTGAACAGATAAATGCGATTTAATATATGTTAATTGATTTTACAGACTCGGTACATTCTGTTTTGTACTGTAATTATGTATGTACATTATAATCGCATCTGTGTATTTCGGTTAGTTACAGTCAATGTATTCTTCTTGGCAAGGACGTTGTTCCTGTTGCTGAATAATTAATGGCAAACCAGAGAATAAAAAAGATTAATACTAAGTTGACATTGTTTAATTCGAATGTCAAGTCAGTACTCACGTATGGAAAAGAAACTTGGAGAATGACAAAGAAAAATTCAGTTGTTCAAAAATAAATGTTTACTGTTAAGGGAAATACGTATAGGCTAGCAATACATGGTGAGAGATAGATCTATTTGAAAGGATCCTGTTTACAGATGCCCTGTCCGTGGTTACAGCACTAAAATGTCAGAAAAATACAGAACTTAATGATTTAAGAGCAGTACTCTGTCAGCTATGCCAGCAGTCCGCACCAAAAACAGTAGTGGTACAGTGGGTTACATCCCACTGTAACATCCAAGGCAACTAGGAGGCAGACAGGCTGGCAAAAGAAGGTGCAAGATTACCACAACCAGATTCTAGTGGGACCTACGAAGAGTCCAAAATGTTTATTACGGCCAGATACAGGGCCAAATGGGAAACAGCCATACTGGACACACAAAAAATGATGCCTTTTACCAGTTGAGCAGAAGAGAGCAGGTCGTGGTCTTCAGACTCCGCACAGGCCACAACAGACTGAGGTACTATCTATTCAATAAACTGAAGATCGGTGGCACTGACGAATGTACCTTGTACCTGTGGTACAGGGAAAATGACTGCCGAACATCTGCTGCAAAATTGCCCAACATACGAGGACCAGAGAAAGCACATGTGGCCATCACCATTGCCAACACTAGACAAGCTCTATGGCAGTGTCGACAGCCTCCGGATGATAGCTGCTTTCTTCAAACAAATACAAGTTGACGTCTGACAACGTACGAAGAAGAAGAAGAAGAAGAAGAAGAAGAAGAAGAAGAAAGTATCCAATAGCAGCCAGTGGAGAAAGGGAACAAAGGTATGAAATAGGGTTAGAAAGACAGGCGTGGTATTGAACCATCCACTGGGAAAGAGGAAGAGAGGCAGACCAAGAAATACCTGGAGAAGATATTGTGAACATGTACTTGCTGTAAGACGGTGGTCAATGGCCTATGCCCCGAAACGATCGACAAGAATTGATGATCCTGCATTGTTCTGTTAGGATGTTGGGAGTTGTTGTTCTTTAGTCGAGATTTAACGTCCGATTGGCATTTGCACGCTCTATTTATCCACAGACAGGGAAAGGTACACGTAAAGGTAGTTTCGTATCAGATATTGCTGTCGGGGATGAAGTGGTACAGACGTCATTGCACTAGACCTTATCGCTAGATTTATTTATCTCTGTGTCTTATTCATTGATAATAAGTCAGATAAAAATATAAAGCCGAGACGACTAGTGAGTTTCAATAACGGGTATCGAATCCCGATTCTGTTGCCGTGAGGATAGAGTAAATGTAGTTATGTTTAATGCCTTTGAGTTAGCAGCTTCAATGAAACATTTTTATCATGTTCCTCGTTCGTGTTTTCAGGTTACGTCACAAAGTCTGTCCAATGAGGAGGGGGTCAGAACTAGAATCCTCGTAGTGGCCAGCTTACTGAGATGTCTTGCATTGCACTACGACCAAGCGAACCCTAATCCACTTTCTCATGTACGCATCGGAATGTAAGGAAAGCCACTGCGACCAAAGAATCGTTGTCAAAGAGTTAATTAAACACACGAATAGCTCCGGGCAACAACATCGGGACATTGTTTGCATATTTTGGGTTGTGTGGCCTGATAGCCTAGAGTTAACCCTAATGAGTGTTAGTCGTGTTGTAATATAATGTGATGGTTGACCTGAGTTTAGCGCCGTCTGGTTTCTGTTGGCCATTATAAAGATTGACCTTTCTAATGATGTAACCGGCAGCTTGGCCCCATATTCGTCTCTGATGTTGTTCTCTGATGGGGCGTAGATGATTGGATAATGTTTACAGTTGAATTTACCAATTCTCAAATGTGTGTCTGTTTATCTATCGTCTGCTGGCGAGATGTGATTGGCTAATTGAATTATATCTTCATATATACATCGTCCGCGGGTTATGTGTAGTCAGAACACAACAATCCAACACTTGATACTTCCATTATGAACGTATATAATCATTCTTCTTGCTGTGTGAATTTTGTCTAAGGATGGAGAGGTCCCTTTTATCAAATACCAGACCTACCCTAATACATTTTGTCCTGATTTTCTATAATAAATCTGATTTAAACTTGTAGCAATACATTCCTTTTTCTTTTGACGTCATTTTCCGATAACCTCAGCAAAACAAAACGCAAAATGTACTCTTTTCATGGAAGAGAGGAGAACTACGTGTGCTAGTGGGAGAATTGCAAAATTTGCGAGACAAAGAAGCGCACTAACAATCTCCTGATTGAAAATGTCCTCGAACATTGTTGGTAAAAGTCATATATAGAAAAAACGAAATGTATGCGATTACAAGTGAAATGGGATGTCCGTTTTTACTCAAAAAATCTTCATCAGGAATGGTGCTGTGTTGAATATGCTCTTTTTTTTATTTATTTAATTTTAATGTTAAAGTGTACTTCTCTGTCGCAAATGAAATTTTGTTTTGAGTTCTTTAGCATGGTTCTTTTAGGAAAAAAAGAAATTATTCAGCACGTTTGTCGTCCTATCAAACTATTGGCCAATTTTAACATTACACACCGTTAATTTTTTTTTAAACTAACTTTGACCCTAGCACTAACAATACCCATGGCCCTGTTTGGTTAGTTCATTATTATGACATTTTAAGATCATATTTTTGAAAGACTTACTATTTTGTTACTGATCGGAAAACGTGGATTCACACACCCGATTAGACATGATTTCTTTTCAATCGTGGGTGAGACTAAAAACTTTCCCCCAACACGGAACTGCAGATGTAGTCGGATTTTACTCCTCTGTCGTATAACACTCTTAGAGGTTTCAAGTAATTTGAGTGTACGCAGTAATTATAGCTGTTGGTTTTTCTTCCTTACCATTCTTTCTTATTTGTAATAGCAGCAAGGGGACACTACTTCAATTCATTCCCGTTCATGATATCTTCACATAAAATTATTCATCTGACCTTTGATATCCATGGAATAGTAAATCTGTCATTCATGATTCAGAGCTACACAAATAAAGCGACGGTTCTGCGATACTGACAATCAAAATCAAAAGTTTAATATCATGAACAAGTTTAAATAAGATATGTATATTCATGATGAAAGCCTTTTGTCGCATCTTAAGTTTCGTGGAACATATTTCAAAAGCACGCAAGCTGTTCTGGTCATGCTGTGCTATAGTCCATGCTTGAGCTCCATACATTGCAGTTGGTCATATATGAGTATAGATTATTCTTTTCCGTCAGTTCTTTGCTGATATTCTTTGACTTTACCAATTTATGTTTTTCGTTAGAGACCTTTTTCTACCATTGCAATCTGTGTCTCAATGTCCGTATCATTATCGGCATCTTCTTGTATGGTTTGCCCTGAATATGTAAACATTGCACTTGTTCGATTATTTCTCCATTTATGATTATATTGAGTTCTCTGTGTATCTTGGTTATTACCATAGTATTTGTATTTAAGTTTGTTTATTTTCATGCCAAACTCTTTGGCTGTGCTGCCAATCTTTGCAACATTGCTACTGTTTGTCCCACTGGGGCTTGACCATCAGGGAAATATGATGATAATAACTTCTATACCACTGATTTTGACATCCCTGTATAACAAGGATCACGTCTATAGCTCACAGAACTTCAGTGAGGTCAGTAAGTGAACTAGAACATGGGCTAATTAGGGGGTCGCTATAACTGAGAGGTCAACACTGACCTCTCAAGAAAGGAAAGAGTAGATCCCACAAGACTCAAGCGTCCTCTCATTTCGGGGTAGATGAGATCAGCGGCTAATCATTTTGCAGATAGACGAAAACCACGGAAATCCTGTGTATGCTCTGTCCTTGTAAAAGTGCAACTGGCAGTTGAAAACCAATTAGTGTAGGCAGTGAACCGATGTCTGGGCAAAATTCTTATAAACAAAACCAAAAACGCAGCCTTTCTTTCCCGAGGCCAAGTAAACATTACAGCAAAAAGAATGTACTTCTTCTTCTGCGTACACAGTCAGACAGTAACCATTATTTTCTCGAAAAAAGCGGCGGTCATCCTGAGACTCTCGCCACTACCATAGAGCTTGTCTTGCAGTTCCACTGGCAATGGCCACATCTGCTCTCTCTGATCCTCGTATGTCGGGCAGTTCTGCAGCAGATGTTCAGTGGTCATTTTACCAGTACCGCACGGGCATTCGTCGGTACACCCTATCTTCAATTTGTTGAAGAGGTGGTGCCTCAGTCTGTTGTGGCCAGTGCGAAGTCTGAAGACAACGACCTGCTCTCTTCGGTTCAACTGGTAATAGGCATCGTTTTTGGTGTAACCAGTATGTTCGGTTTCCCATTTGGACATGTACCTGGCTTTGATAAGCCGTTTTGACTCTTCGTACGTCATACTGGTATCTATTTGTGGTAGCCTTGCACCTTCTTTTGCCAGTCTGTCTGCCTCCTCGTTGCCTTGGATGTTGCAGTGTGACGGAACCCACTGTACCACTACCCTTTTTGGTGCGGACTGTTGGCACAGTTTGCAGAGTGCTGCTCTTAAGTCATTAAGCTCAGTGTTTTTCTGGCTTTTTAGCGCTGTGACTACTTCGAGAGCATCTGTCAGCAGGACTATATGGCTCTCATTTTCACTGTGTGTTACCATTTCTTCCACTGCCGCCCTCAGTGCCTCTGCCTCTGCTCTGAAATTGCTCGTGTACTTACCAGTAGCGAATGACAGTGTTATTTTTCTGCCATTTGGTAGGTTCAGGAATGCTCCTGCCCCTCCGTTCTGTGTAGTGTTTGTTACAGAACCGTCGGTGTATGCATGGGTCCAGTCCATGCTTGGGTAGCTTTTCGTTATGAAGCTTAAGGTAGTGTCTCTCCTTTCTTTTTCGGTCTGGCAGTTTTTGTTTGCAATACCTGGTATATTTTCTACCACCTCTGGAAATATATCCTGCCTCCAAGTAGGTTTTCGTACAGTAGTGATGGGTTTTGGTGTTGTTAGTGCGTTTATGGGATCTTCGTGCATCTTTGCTTTGGCTATTTCTGCAAAGTTTCTCCGCTTTAGTTTCCCAGTTCCCAAATTGTTTAGCCTCTGGTACATTGGATGGTCCGTCAGTCTTCGGAGTTTCTCTGACTGCAGCTGGGCTCTGCAGTCTCTTCTGTCGGTCATGGATTGCAGTTTTGTAATCTTTTCAAGTTCTACAATTGGCGTTGACTTCATGCCACCAGTTATGATTCTCATGGCTTGGTTTTGAAGTCTGTTAACTTTATCGAAGTTCGCCTTCGCTGCTGTTGTCCATGCCGCGATGCCATACTCGAGAACTGGTCTCACTCTTCCAGTGTACAGTTTCTTTAGTATGCCTTCGTCTGCTCCCCAGCTTGTGCCAGCAAGTTTCCTCATGATCGCCATTCTTTCTCTGGCTTTCATTCGGTTTCTCTCAATCTGACTTTTCCATGTCATGCGCCGATCAAATGTGACTCCCAGATAGGTTGGGTTGTCGTTTGGCTGCAGGATTTTGCCATTTAGGCTTAATTTGGTACTTTGGGGTTTTAATGAGAGCGAGAATATTGTGCACGTGGTTTTCTCCTCGTTTATTTTGACCAGCCATGAGTTCGCCCACTCTTCCAGCGATGTTAGGGCCGTTTGCATCCGATTTCTTGCTATGGTGAGATTCTTTTCAGAGGTCCACATAGCCAGATCGTCTGCAAACATTGAGCTATGGACTCTTCTTGGTATATTCTCTGTAATATCGTTTATATATACCAGGAAGAGTGTGGGTGACAGTACTCCCCCTTGGGGTACTCCCTGCTCGAGTGTCACCTTTTTGCTCATCTGCCCTTGTACTTGGACTCTGGCCGTTCTTTGTTTGAGGTAGTGGTTGATCCACTTGTACATCTTCCCACAAACATCACTTCTTCTTAGCTTGACTCTAAGTCCATCCTTCCAGACTTTGTCAAATGCCTTTTCCAGATCCACCCAAACAGCTACTGTGTGTTTCTGTGCCTGGTAGGCATCTTCTATCTCCTGGGCTATGAGGATGACCTGGTCCTCAGTGGATCTGTGCTGTCTAAAGCCGGCTTGCTGTGGAATTAGTATTCGTTTTTCTTCCAGATGCCACATCAGTCTGGTGTTTATCATCCGTTCCATCAGCTTGCCGACACAGCTCAGTAGGCTTATGGGCCTGTATCCATTCGGATCTGTTTTGTCCTTTCCTGTTTTTGGTACTGGTACCAGTATTGCATCTTTCCATGCCTGGGGTACAATACCCCTTTTCCAGCTTTGGTTCAGGACTGATAGTAGTTTTTCCTTCGCTGTTTGGCCCAGCCCCATCAGCATTTCGTTTGTTATCCCGTCTTTTCCGGGAGATTTCCTTCTCTTTAGTGTTCTCATAGCCTCTTCCATTTCGCGCATTGTTAGTTTGGCCATCATGTGCTCTTCAGGAGCCGTATTTATGTTTTCGTGCCCCTTTAGCTCTTCGCTAATGTCTGTATGCTTATCTGCAGGGACCTCGATGTGGTTTGCTCTGGCATAGTGATCGACAAAGGCGTTTGCGGCTTTCTTACCTGTGATCAAGTTCTCGCCTTGCTTGATAGTAATTTGTTTATTTGACGGGGTTTCGTCGTTCATGGCTCTGACTAGCTTCCATAGCTTGTTCCCTTCTTTGTCCAGGTTTAAACTTTCCGTTTTATTTTTCCAACTTTCTCTTGCTGTTTGCTTGAGAGTGTGTTTGTACTTCGCCGCGGCGGCTTTGAGGGCGATGTTTGCCTCCACGGATTTTTCTCGTTCTGCCATGTTCCTCGCATTTGTTTCTGCATCTTCCACTTTCTGTAACTCATCATTCCAGTAGGGCTTATAGTTTTTCCTAGCTCCTCTTGGGATGGTTTCAGTGGCGGCTTGCATTATTGCCTTGCTTAGGCTCTCTACCATGGGCTTCATTTTGGTGTTTCGTGTGTTGATGGTTTCACACAGCCCATCTGTCAGGATTGCAAATCTGTCCCAGTCGGCTCGTTTGTAATTCCAACGTGGGAGCGGTTTTGTTTCCTGTGGGCCTACTTCCATGTCAATGGTTAGCCTGATCGGCCTGTGGTCGCTACCTGCCAGTTGGTTTAGCACCTGGCGGTCTATTTTATAGTGTATGTCCTGTGTGGAGAAGGCCAAATCTGGAGTCGAGGTGGTATGCCATGTTCTTGAATAGAAGCTAGGGCTATCCTCCGGCCTATTGATTAGGGAGAGATTTGCATCTATCTCCCAATCTTCCACTTCGTCACCTCTACTGTCTGTGTCAGAGTATCCCCATCTCTCCGAGTGGCTGTTGAAATCTCCAACTACTATGCAGTTGGAGTCTCTGACCTCCATACTCGAGAGCGATAGGTCTCTGTTTGGTGGTCCGTACAGATTGAAAATGCGGAGTTTCGTCTCTAGAGCCATTATGTCAACTCCTACAATTTCTGCTTGTCCGGTGTGATTGACAGGTACCGCGCTACTCGGTATGCTGTTTCTGGTCAGTATCAGGACCCCTCCTTTGTGACCTTCTCTATCTAGACGGAAGGTCTGGTATCCTCTGATTGAGAATTTATGGTTATTGTTGAGGTGCGTTTCCTGGATACATGCCACGTCAATCTTACCTTCATGCAGGTGGTGTGTTAGGGAAAGTTTTTTGTTAATGACTCCCTCCGCATTCCACTGTAGTATTCTGAGGGTCTTGAAGTTTTGGCCAATAGACGTTACCCCATAGCCATGTGCCTTGACTCCACGACACATGGGTGGGTGACCACCAGTAGTCAAGGGTGGGCCCCTTCGAGGCGTGAGGCCCGGCGCTATCGCTGCCTGGCGGGTCTCCTCAGGATGAGCGCCATACGTTTTTCGAATAGGTTGTGCTGCCATCATACTGTGATTTACGTTGCACTGTTTTGTTAGGCTTGCGGCCCCGTGCATCCGATTTCAACAGGCGTTTCTGTAGGGATGCCCTCCTTAGCCTTTGGCTGTCCCCAGCCTATCTGCAAGGCAGCAGTTGTTTTCGATCAGAGTTTTCTCTCCTATGGAAGTTGTCTTTCCAGACTATCGAGTCTTCACTACTCGTGTCTATAGGGTGCAATGATGGTATGTGATATATGAGATGGACTGGTTTACCCGGAAGAGAGGCAGTCCAGTGTGTCTGTATCCCAGGATCGTCACGTCCTGCCAGAAACGTAGCATTTGCATGTGAGTGGGGTATCTCTTTTTCCCTTTATTTTCTTGGCTTCTATGCAGGGATGGTACGCCTAGCATTCCCCGCCACCTGGGGTGTTGACACAGTGGGGCAGGTGTGCAATGTCCGCTGGTCTGCATCTCTTCTGCGTCCAGCATGATAGTTATGGCTGATAACGTACAGAGGTAGATATCGTAACCGGAGTGCATTTAGCCAGAGGACAAGCCTGGTAATGTCACAGAGATGTTGGTCGCCTGGTGTGCGGACAACTCTCATGGTCAGTGGTTGAGTCTTGACAGTTCACAGTGTGGTGGCTGCTCTACTGTTTTCGACACCCCGACCAGGTTCTAAGTCTTTGGTTGGTGTTTTTCGCACCCCATCGCCGTATAGGGTGAGTATCAAGCAGTTTTCCGCCCGCTTTGATTTGCGGGCGGCAAGGACCTCTTACTGTGGCTCTACCTGATAGGGCTGGGGCGCAAGCCCCAGGTCCCGAGCATGTAGGGGCCTCCCATTGCAGTGGTGCTGAGATTTTGGGCGGGATTGCGGCTTTCAAGGGTTCGGCCGTAATCCCCCACATGGTAGCCTCGCGCCCTTGGCTTATCAGCCTGGTACGTGAACCAAAGTGTCTGCGGCTCCTCTCGATTTGAGCTGGTTTTCCGTAGCAACGCCCTGTCATTTGTAGGGTAAAACTGACCTGTCTTCAGATCTATTTCCAGCACCCGTTCACTATTTGGTCAGACGAATTTATTGAGGGCTTTTGTTTGTCAATGACCAGGTATTTGAAATCTGCGGAGTTAAACACGATTTCCGTAGCGTTCTTTCATTTGAGCTGACTTGTCGTCCGTGAGTCTAATACCAGCGTTCGTTCATTATTAGACCCAAACGGCAGCGCTCTCAATTTGTCAGTTGTTCTACAGCATTGGCGTGTTCAGTCAAATTAAGCCGCAGGTTCCACACCTGGTGGTGCCCTTTCGTCAATTCCCTTAGCGAGATAGTCAAGTTTCTTAAAGGGTAGCCCCAAAGATTTTCGAGGGTCTAATTCCAGCACATGTTCTCTATTAGACCCCACTAAGGTGTACTTTTTGATAGTCATTCTGCAGTATTGGCGTGGTAAGTTAACTTAGGTCTCAGGCTCCACTCCTGATAGTGCTCTTCCGTCAATTCCTTTATCAAACACTGGATGCAGACAAAACCGAGCCACAGGGGACATAACCCCAGATTTCTGGGGGTCTAAGTCCAGCCCCAGTTCCATATTAGACTCCAGAAGAGTGGTCTCGGCATGTCAATCATTTCAGTGTTGGCCGTGTTGAGTCAAATTAAGCCGCAGGCTCCACTCCTGGTGGTGCCCTTCCGTCAATTCCTTTAAGTTTCAGCTTTGCAACCATACTTCCCCCGGAACCCAAACACTTTGGTTTCCCGGAAGCTGCCCGCAGAGTCATCGAAGCAACTCCTGCGGATCGCTAGTCGGCATCGTTTATGGTCAGAACTACGACGGTATCTGATCGTCTTCGCGCCTCTGACTTTCGTTCTTGATTAATGAAAACATTCTTGACAAATGCTTTCGCAGTAGCTCGTCTTGCGGCGATCCAAGAATTTCACCTCTAACGCCGCAATACGAATGCCCCCGTTTGTCCCTGTTAATCATTACCTCCAGTTCCGAAAACCAACAAAATAGAACCGAGGTCCTATTCCATTATTCCATGCACCATTATTCAGGCAGCCGAGGCCTGCTTTGAACACTCTAATTTTTTCAAAGTAAACGCGCCGGCCACCCAGGACGCTCAGCGAAGAGCACCCGTGGGAGAGAGCCGGCAGACGGTAGGGCAGGAGACAACGGGCAGTGAACCGGCGCGAGCCGTTTAAACGTGATCCTTTGAATGCGTAATGTATCAATTAACAACCAATATCAATCTGTTATACCTTTTAGCGTCTTCTTATGAAGAGGTCTCTAGAACGAGCCCGTCTGTGTGCCTCAGCAACATTAGCATTTACTGCCACAGATATTACTGTAAGCTACCTTTTTCGTGGTCTGCCTTTGGTTTTGAATCCGTTGTATATATCTCGGAATGGTCTCTCCCCGCCGCGATTGACTCTCATCCAGTATTCGTACGGCGATCTCAGTCCCGTCAGACGGAACGATAGCGCGGGCTTGCCGAAAACGCTCGCATGCCTCTCCCCGACCATGTAGCGGGATCGTATTTGTGGTGTCGTACCGCTGGCAACGGTGCATTACTGTGGCCCGTATAGAGAAACTTTGACAGTCAGTGGTGGTTATTCGAAGACTTATAGCAGACCTCGATATTTCGTCTCGCTGGTGGTCATTCTCTCGCAAAGAGCTTGTGACCGGCAAATGAAAAGCAGGAATCGTGCCTAAAGGCCCTGTCCTCGCCTAACCAACCCTTGGGAGAAGGGCAGGCCGGCAGGCAAAAATCGTCTCCAGTCCCTGTGAAATTCAACGCCGGGGCCGTTGGGATCCGTTCTGCACAGAGCGCTGCCATCCCTCCCCGAGCGAGCCCGGTCGGTCGGTCGTCTGGTGTGTGTACGGGCCACTGTCAGGTCCTAAGTCGACGGAGTGAGAGAGGGAACAACCGTCCGTCCGTCAGTCGGTCCCTGCGGCCGTCCTAGTGAGGCTTTTTACACATCCGTCCTCCGCCGACCGGTGTGTGTGGTTCGTACGTCTCCGACAGATATCTGGTTGATCCTGCCAGTAGTCATATGCTTATCTCAAAGATTAAGCCATGCATGTCTAAGTTCACACTATCTCACGGTGAAACCGCGAATGGCTCATTAAATCAGTCGAGGCTCCTTAGATGATACGATCCTACTTGGATAACTGTGGCAATTCTAGAGCTAATACATGCTTACCAAGCTCCGACCCTCGCGGAAAGAGTGCTTTTCTTAGTTCAAAACCAATCGTCGTTTTCCCTCGCGGGGTTACGGCGTCCCCACTGGTGACTCTGGATAACTTTGTGCTGATCGCATGGCCTCATGTGCCGGCGACGCATCTTTCAAATGTCTGCCCTATCAAATGTCGATGGTACGTGACATGCCTACCATGTTTGTAACGGGTAACGGGGAATCAGGGTTCGATTCCGGAGAGGGAGCATGAGAAACGGCTACCACATCTAAGGAAGGCAGCAGGCGCGCAACTTACCCACTCCCGGCAACGGGGAGGTAGTGACGAAAAATAACAATTCGGGACTCCTTCGAGGCCCTGTAATTGGAATGAGTACACTTTAAACCCTTTAACAAGGATCTATTAAAGGGCAAGTCTGGTGCCAGCAGCCGCGGTAATTCCAGCTACAATAGCGTGTATTAAAGTTGTTGCAGTTAAAAAGCTCGTAGTTCGATCTCAGGCGCAGGCGGGCGGTCCGGCTTGCGCCGTTGTCTCCTGCCCTACCGTCTGCCGACTCTCTCCCGCGGGTGCTCTTCGCTGAGCGCCCCGGGTTGCCGGCGTGTTTACTTTCAAAAAATAGTGTTCAAGGCAGGCCTCGGCTGCCTGAATAATGGTGCATGGAATAATGGAATAGGACCTCGGTTTTATTTTGTTCGTTTTCGGAACTGGAGGTAATGATGAACAGGGACAAACGGGGGCATTCGTATTGCGGCGATAGAGGTGAAATTCTTGGATTGCCGCAAGACGAGCTACTGCGAAAGCATTTGTCAAGAATGTTTTCATTAATCAAAGTCAGAGGCGCGAAGACGATCACATATCGTCGTAGTTCTGACCCTAAACGATGCCGACTAGCGATCTGCAGGAGTTGCTTCGATGACTCTGCGGGCAGCTTCCGGGAAACCAAAGTGTTTGGGTTCTAGGAGAAGTATGATTGCAAAGCTGAAACTTAAAGCAATTGACGGAAGAGCACCACCAGGAGTGGAGCCTCGGATTAATTTGACTCAAAACGGCCAACACTGAAATGATTGACAGGCCGAGAGCACTTTCGTTGGTTCTAATATGGAACGGGTGCTGGATTTAGACCCTCGGATCGGCCTGCATTCAGTGTTCGATAAAGGACTTGACGGAAGGGCACCGCCATGAGTTTTACCCTACTAATGACAGGGCGTTGCTACGGTAATCCTGCTCAATTCGAGAGGAGCCGCAGAGATTTGGTTCACGTACTAGGCGAATAAGCCAATAGCGCGAGGCTACCATGTGAGGGATTACGGCCGAACGCCTCTAAGCAGGAATCCCGCCCAAAATCTCAGCACCACTGCGATGGGAGGCTACGATTTGGTTGGGACCTAAGGTCTCTGCCGTCCGCCGATCAAAGCGGGCGGGTAGCTGCTCGATATTCACCGCATACGGCGATGAGGTGCGAAACCACCAGCAGAAGACTTAGTTCTTGGTCATGGTGTCGTAAACAGTAGAGCAGCCACCTCACTGTGAACTGTCGAGACTCAGCCCCTGACCAGAGATATATCCGCACACTAGACGAACAACATCTCCGTGACATTACCAGGCTTGTCCCCTGGTTAAATGCACCCCTGCCTCGCTCTCGACCTCTGTATCCTATCAGTCATACCAATGGACGCAGAAGAGATGCAGGCTAGCGGACATTGCACATCTGCCCTATTGTGTCAACTTCCCAGATGGCGGGGAATGCTAGGCGTTGCATCACTGCAGAGAAGCCGAGAAAATAAAGGGAGCAAAGAGATACCCCACTCACATGCATATGCTACGTTTCTGGCAGGACGTGACGATCCTGGGATACAGACACACTGGACTGACTCTCTTCCGGGATAGTACATACCAGTACATAGTCCATATCATATATCATATCTCATATATCATCACCGCACCCTATAGACACGAGTAGTGTAGACTCGTTAGCCCTGTAAGACAACTTTCATAAGAGAGAAAACTCTGATCACAAACAACTGCTGCCTTGCAGATAGGCTGGGGACAGCCACAGGCTAAGGAGGGCATCCCTACAGAAACGCCTGTTGAAAGGGGATGCACTGGGTGATCAGGCTTAACAAGTAACACAGTGCAACGTATATCCCTGTATGATGATAGTACGACCTAATAGAAAAAAGCGTGGCGCTCATCCTGTGAGGCCCACAAGGCAGCGAGAGTGCCGGGCCTCACGCCTCGAAGGGGCCCTACCATAGCTACTGGTGGTAATCCACCCATGTGCTGTGGAGTCGAGGCACATGGCGATGGGGCAAAAACTATTGACCAAAAACACAAGACCCTCAGAATACTACAGTTGAATGCGGAGGGAGTCATTAACAAAAAGCTTTCCCTAACACATCACTTGCATGAAGGTAAGATTGACGTGGCATGTATCCAAGAAACGCACCTCAACTGCAACCATAAATTCTCAATCAGAGGATACCAGAACTTCCGTCTCGATAGAGAAGGTCACAAAGGAGAGGTTCTGATACTGACCAGTAACTGCATACCGAGTAGCGCGGTAGCTGTCAATCACACCGGACAATCAGAAATTGTAGGAGTTGACATAATGGCTCTTGAGACGAAGATCCGCATATTCAACCTGTACGGACCACCAAATAGAGACCTATCGCTCTCGAGTATGGAAGTCAAAGACTTCAACTGCATAGTAGCTGGAGATTTCAACAACCACTTGGAGAGATGGGAATACTCGGACACAGACAGCAGAGGTGACGAAGTGGAAGATTGGGAGATAGACACAAATCTCTATCTAATCAAAAGGCAGGAGGATAGCCCTAGATTCTATTCTTGAACATTGCATACCACCTCTACTCCAGATTTGGCCTTTTCTACGGTGGACATTCACCATAAAATAGACCGTCAGGTGCTAAACCAATTGGCAGGTAGCGACCACAGGCCAATTAGGCAAGAAGTTGATATGGAAGTTGGCCCACAGGAAATAAAACCGCTTCCACGTTGGAATTACAAACGAGCCGACTGGGACAGATTTGCAATCCTGACAGATGGGCTGTGTGAAACCATCAACACACGGAATAACAAAATGAAGCCCATGGTGGAAAGCCTAAAGAAAAGCAAAAGCTGCCACTGAAACCATCCCAAGAAGGGCAAGGCAAAATTATAAGCCCTATTGGAATGATGAATTGCAGAAAGCGGGAGACGAAGTCACAAATGCTAGGAACACGGCAGAGAGAGAACAATCTATGGAGGCAAATATCGCCATCAAAGCCACCACGGCGAAATACAAATACACTCTAAACGAAACAACAAGAGAAAGCTGGAAAAACAAAACAGAAAGCCTCAATTTAGACAAAGAAGGAAACAAACTATGGAAGTTAGTCAGAGCCATGAATGACGAAACTCCATCAAACAAACAAATTACCATCAAGCAGGATGATAACATGCTCACTGGAAAAAAAGCAGCAAATGCCTTTACTGAACATTATGCCAGAGCAAACCACATTGATGTCCTTACAGACAGGCATACGGACATTAGGGAAGAGCAAAAAGGGGCACGACAACATCAATATGGCTCCAGAAGAGCACATGATGGCAAAATTAACAATGAATGAAATGGAAGAGGCCACGAGAACGTTAAAAAAAAGGAAATCTCCCGGAAAAGACGGGATAACAAACGAAATGCTGATGGGGCTGGGCCAAACAGCAAAGAGGAAACTGCTATCAGTCCTGAACCAAAGCTGGAAAAGGGGTATTGTACCCCAGGCATGGAAAGATGCAGTACTTGTACCAGTACAAAAGAAAGGAAAAGACAAAACAGATCCAAATGGATACAGGCCTATCAGCCTACTGAGCTGTGTCTGGAAACTGATGGAACGTATGATAAACACCAGACTGATGTGGCATCTGGTAGAAAAACACATACTAATTCCACAGCAAGCAGGCTTTAAACAGCACAGATTCACTGAGGATCAGGTCCTCCTCATAGCCCAGGAAATAGAAGGTGCCTACCAGGAACAAAAACACACAGTAGCGGTTTGGGTGGACCTAGAAAAGGCATTTGACAAAGTCTGGAAAGAGGGACTTAGAGTCAAGCTAAGAAGAAGTGAAGTTTGTGGGAAAATGTACAAATGGATCAGTCACTACCTCAAAAACAGAACAGCCAGAGTTCAAGTATAAGGGCAGATTAGCAAAAAGGTGACACTTGAGCAGGGAGTACCCCAAGGGGGAGTACTGTCACCCACACTCTTCCCCGTGTATATAAATAACATAACAGAGAATATACCAAGAAGAGGCCATAGCTCAATGTTTGCAGACGATCTGGCTATGTGGACCTCTGAAAAGAATCTCACCATAGCAAGTAATCGGATGCAGCAGGCCCTAACATCGCTGGAAGAGTGGGCGAACTCATGGCTGGTCAAAATAAACGAGGAAAAAACAACATGTACGATATTCTCGCTTTCAAACAAACCCCAAAATACCAAAATAAGTCTTAACGGCAAATACCTGCAGCCAAACGACAACCCAAACTACCTGGGAGTCACATTTGATCGGCGCATGACACGGAAAAGTCAGATCGAGAGAAACCGAGTGAGAGCCAGAGAAAAAATGGCAATCATAAAGAAACTTGATGGCACAAGCTGGGAAGCAGACGAAAGTATACTAAATAAAATGTACACTGGAAGAGTGAGACCAGTCCTCGAGTATGGCATTGCGGCATGGACAACTGCAGCAAAGGCGAACTTCGATAAAATTAGTAAACTCCAAAACCAAGCCATGAGAGTAATAACAGGAGGCATGAAGTCAACGCCAATTGTAGAACTTGAAAAGATTACAAAACTGAAATCCATGACTGATAGAAGAGACTGCAGAGCCCAGCAGCAAGCAGAGAAACTGACTGACCGTCCAATGCACCAGAGACTAAACAATTATGGATATGGGAAACTAAAGTGGAGATACTTTGCAGAGATAGCCAAAGCAAAGATGAGCGAAGACCCTAACGCACTAACAACACCAAAGCCCATCCCTACTGTACGAAAACCTACCTGGAGGCAGCATATATTTCCAGAGGTGGTAGAAAATATACCAGGTATTGGAAACAAAAACTGCCAGACTGAAAAAGAAAGAAGAGATACAACCCTGAGGCACATAACGAAAAACTACCCAAGCATGGAATGGAATCATGCATACACCGACGGTTCTGTAACAAACACAACACAGAACGGAGGGGCAGGGGCATTCCTGAGCCTACCAAATGGCAGGAAAATAACACTGTCAGTGGCAACTGGAAAATACACAAGCAATTTCAGAGCGGAGGCAGAGGCACTGAGGGTGGCAGTGGAATAAATGGTGACAGGTAAAAGGAATGAAAGCCATATAGTCCTGCTTACAGATGCCCTGGCCGTAGTCACAGCACTAAAAAGCCAGAAAAATACTGAACTAAATTATTTAAGAGCAGTACTCTGTCAACTAAGCCAGCAGTCCGCACCAAAAAGGGTAGTGGTAAAGTGGGTTCCATCCCACTGCAACATCCAAGGCAACGAGGGGGCAGACAGACTGGCAAAACAAGGTGCAAGACTACCACAACCAGATACCAGTGTGACATACGAAGAGTCAAAACGGCTTATTAGAGCTAGATACATGACCAAATGGGAAACAGAACATACTGGCTACACAAAAAACGATACCTATTACCAGTTGAACAGAAAAGAGCAGGTCGTGGTCTTCAGACTTCGCACTGGCCACAATAGACTGAGGTACCACCTATTCAACAAATTGAAGATAGGTGGCACCGACGAATGCACGTGTGGTACCGGGAAAATGACCGCTGAACATTTGCTGCAAAACTGCCCGACATACGAGGATCAGAGAGAGCAGATGTGGCCATCACCAGTGGCAACACTAGACCAGCTCTACGGCAGTGTCGACAGCCTCAGGATGACCGCTGCTTTTTTCGAAAATAAAGGTCGACGTCTGACAGCGTAAGAAGAAGAAGAAGAATCCGTTTTATATAAATAGTATTGCTTGTTCGGGGGTGCTGTGTGGTGGTAGTCTTGTTACGTGGTCAAACCATTTTAGATGCGGATTTTTACTATAGTCCAATACTGGTGTTGTTCCCACTAATCTGATGATGTCATCGTTTTTTATCCTGTTTCTTCTTTTTACATTCAATATATTTTTTTTACAGGCATCTGTTGTTACGATTTAGTTTTTTTCAATGTGATGTTAGTGTCCAGTATTGACATTGGTAGCATAGTGTCGGGACGAAAATTGTGTTGTATAGAGCTCTTCTGGATAGTTATTGTCACATTCTTGGAATTAAGTATTGGAGTCCAATGATCTGATTTGCCTTATTGCATCTTTGTTAGATTTCCGCTGTAATTCTTCCGTTTGCTGTTAACTTGCTCCCTAAGTATGTGAAATATTTCACCTGTTGTATTTGCTGTTGTTTTTAAATAACGATATTGCTGTCTCCGACTATTCTATATATTTTCATAACCTCAGTTGTTTTTCTACTTTTATTTTCATGCTGTATTCTTTACATGTATTTACGATTTATCAATATGTTGCTGTAATTGTAGTTCAGAAGTTGCTTTGACTGCATGATCGTCGATAAAGGAAAGTTCATTTAAGAGTTCATCATTGTTGCGACCTACACTTTTGGTTGGCGTTTTTACACATGTGATCTACATATCTAATGAACAACAAAGGGGATAGCACACATCCTTGTCGTACTCCTGATTTGATATATAATTTTGCTGAGAGTTCGATATGTCTTTCTGAATTGCATAATGAGGTTGCCAAACACATGCACAATCCTCCTTAGTCACATATTATATGAAGCTGGGACATTATTTGTATCTCCAATAAGGGGCCCCGGAATTCACACGAGGCCTTACATTACTAGTTATGTCATATTTCACCTCTCACAAAAAACCCACACAATAAATTTACTTCATCTGTTAGAGCCGTACAAGAATATACTCAAATAAGCGCCAACATGGTTTCTTGAAAACATATTTTTTGATTAGCTTAAAAGTGTAATCCTAATCTTAGCATTTGTTTGTTTAACTACAGTCCAGTTTTACACAAAAATAATGATTTCTGCTGAAGATGAATGTGTCGGGCCGAAAGGTGCAAATATCGCAGTCAAGCTGTAAACTAGAAACACGGCGTATTCTGTTCTTCGGACTACATCCTTCTACTTGCAAAGCCTTGTTCAGGGCTTGGTAGCGAGAGATTGAGAACGAACGCAGAAGAAGAAGAAAAAAACTCAAACAAGCACAAACATTATTTCTTGAAAACATATTTTTTGATCAGTTAAAAAGTATAATCTTAATATTAGAATTCCTGTTTAACTGCTGCCGAGTTTTACACAAAATAATCTCAGTCTGGCGATTTTTTACATTACCAAACTAATCATTAATGTACTTCCTAATATCGTCTTACTGTCTCATTGACACCCACTATTTGCCGACTCAGACAGTAATACCACACAAAAACAGTATTATCTGGCAATATATTTATCGACGGAATGTACGTAGTATTCATCTTTATATTTCCATTCCCATTAAAAGTAGGGTTGGCGCTGTTACCATCAGACCTTTCTTCGCGATGTTTCCTTGCACAATTCCACGATGTTTTCCGATCGGAAAACGGTTTTTGGGCGGAGATAGCCTAATAAAATGGATAACAGAATAATCTGGGAAATTAAAAGTGGCCTACGTGATGTTGATCACATCATCCCTAGTGTGTCGTCGGTTATGACAAATTTAGGCCAAACACAATTTTCCCAATATGCCACATTGGAGTGTTAGCTGAATCTTTGCTTTTTACAGCATAGCACAGCCGCTTGGACGACCGCCGTCCACCTTCATCATCACGCTTATGATATGAGGAAAGCTACTGCAATCCGCCACTTAACGTCATTTTCAGGCCGCACAATAAAGTAAACAGACTCATTGTGGGTATTATACAACAACAACAACGCTACGATTTTTATCTGAAGATTCCAATGCACCCATTTTGTTCTGCACTGTTAAGAATCGATTTATTACACTTCGGGCAAACCCAAAGGTGTTCAGTCCTTCTGAGATAATGTCGAAGAGTGTAGATAGTGATGGTTCATGTAGCTCGCTGCTCAGTCCTCACGTGCGCGATCTCTGCTGGATCCGCGTAAGATTTCAAAATCTTGCAATCTAAACATCGCTTGCTCATCGACTGCAGTGACTCCATCCGACAGACGGTCGCTGATCAACTTCCTAAAGCCACCTTTATCTATTTCCAATGTCTCCATTTCGGTTGACCGTGAGGCCAGGATGTTATATGTTTAACTAGCACAAACCCCAACATGGCCGTCAGGACAGTAGTTCAACAAAATTGCACGGAGGTTTGAGGCCTAAACGTTTACTATTCACTCATGCCACAGCCAGCGATTCTGCAACTTCCGAACAAGGAGTGAAAGTCAGACACAATTACAGCCCTCGTTACAGAAGTCCCAGATAACCACCTCAGAGCCGAAATCACTGTGTCTATCCCCATTTCAATGCTGAACGTTGTTGTCAAGTTTGCACCACTTCTCTCGGCAACGACCCTGTCTCTGACTCTAGCTCCAAACTCTCAGATTGAGGTGTGTAAATGTTACCAGGACGGTTCTCATTACACGTAAGCCGCATATCACTTGTCCATCGGTATATATGACAGCATCAGTCACCTTCAAAATCTCACTTGTTAATTGTTTGCCATTTCTTGTATGGCGTCTATTGGATTAACTTGTATTGTTTTGTCTTGTCTGGTCTTGCCTTGTGTGGCGTGGCTTGTCTTGTGTGGCTTGGATTGTCTTGTCCTGTCTTGTATTGTCTTGGCTTTTCATGTTTTGGCTTGTCTTTTCTTGTGAGGATTGACTTGTCTTGTCGTGTCCTGCCTTGTCTTGGCTTGTCTTTTCATGTGTGGCTTGACTTGCCTTGTCTTGGCTTGTCTTTTCATGTGTGGCTTGGCTTGTCTTGTCTTGGCTTGTGTTGTTGCAATAATGTTTTCAACGTATTCTGTATCATTAAAGTTCCAGTGATCTCGAGGTAAGGTGTTCGCCACGAGTGCCGGAAGTCGCGTTTTCAAATTACGGGGGAGACCGGGATTTTTTCACGTGGATCATCCGGTGAATATGCCACCTGATCTCTGAGTAGTGAGATCAGACATCCGTGTTCAGTGGCGCGCACGTTAAAAGCTCATTGGTAGTTGGAGATTGAATGGAGTAGGCTTAACGGTGGCTGCTC
>JAVGWX010000008.1:24117681-24175181 GCA_036924085.1 Ariolimax columbianus
GAATACTAAACGCTAAATTGGGTTTTTAATTTCGCAAAAATAACGTCCAGTTGCTTCAGAAAGGTGCTTCGAATGAAATGAAAGGATCGTATATCAAATCCTAACATAAAAAGAAACTATATGTGTCAGAATATTGCACTGTATAACACTAAGAATAAGAGGTTTTGGATGTTACGTCGAACCAATACTGACATATGGCAATGAATCATGGATAATTAGCAAACAAGCGCTTAGATCTTTGGAAGCAAGGGAGATATGGTTTTACAGAAGAAGGCTGCAGATCCTATGGACTGCAAAGAAGAAGAATGGTAAAGTAGTCGAGGAGGCACAAACACTTACTGCAAGGATCAGAACAAGGCAGTTATTCTTTTTGGGGCATGTTATGAGAACAGGTGGCATGCAGCACACCGTGACAACGGGATACATAGCCGGAAAGAGAGACAGAGGAATGCCGAGAAAGAATATACCGGACAGTCTGAGATAATGGCATTGGCGACAACCAAAGACAGGGTTGGTAAACGACACACGAGAAAGAAATGGATGGAGGACAATGATCGCCAACCTCAGCCAGCAGTGCACCTGATGATGATGATAATACTAACATATCTACTTATTATTATTATTATTATTATTATTATTATTACTGAAGAGGAAGACTAACATCTGGTCTGGCACAACATGCTGATCAGACATGTTAGTCAGGGTCAGGCAAAATATACTGGCCAACCCTTTCGTCGGTTTCCTGGAAACGGGCTGTTTTAATGGCAGCCTGGCTAATGGGGTGATGAATCGATATGATCCCCATAGTAGTGAGTGACACGCAAATGAAGCCAAGCATAGCACAACCGTCTGGAGGACCCCGACCACCTTCATAAGCACAAAATAGTAATCCTACTCCTTATGGCTATTCGAAACAACAACAACAACATTATTATTATTATTATTCGTCTGCTTCTGGGCGCTTATCACCTTGGGCTACAAAGCCAATAAATCAACCTTGTTAAAACAGACCTGTCATGTGCTATTTTGTCAGTGTTTTCCAGTTTCTGCCGCTTATGTGTCTGTCTGCTCCTAGGTCGCTTATCCATTAAAACTGACAGCTGCAGGAACACAAGAGCCTCTGTTATGTTGAGTCTCAAAATGAAATGTGATGTCCAACATTATGCAAACGAGAAGAGTCACAAGAATGAAAAACAGAGAAAGACATCAAGGGTAATAGGTTGATAATTGCAAGAAATGGACTGGAAAACCTTGAGAGACACACATTAAACAATGACAATGCACACAGAGAAAAGAAAACAGGCAATGTGAAGAAGAGTAAGATTTGATTACACAATGTTCTTACTGGCTTCTGGGAATAAGACGAAGAAGACGAAGATGAAGATTAAAGAAGAAAAAAGATGATGAAGATAATAATGAAGAAAGAAAAAAAGATGATGAAAATGAAGAAGGAGAAGAAGAAAAAGAAGAAGAAGATGATGATAAAAAGGAAGATGAAGGATATGATGACCATAAAGATAAATATAAATACAAAAAAGAAGAATATAATGATGATAAAGATTAAGAATAAGAAGATGAAGATGAAGAGGAAGAAGAAGAAAAGATGGTGAAAATGAAAATGAAGAAATAGAAGAAAAATAGACGATGAAGACGAAGAAATAAAACAGAGGAGAAAAGGATGATGAAGAAGAAGAAAGAAGAAGAGCAAAAGATAATGAAGATGAAGAAGAACATAAAGAAGAAGAAGAAGAAGAAGATGAAGAGGGAAAAAAAAGAAGAATCAGATGAGGAGAATGATGCTGGTGATGATGATGATGATGAAGAAAAATAAACGGAAACAGAAGGGAAAAAAAGAAGAAGATGATGAAAAAGAAGAAGAAGAAGTAGAAGAATAAGAAATAAAAAGAAGACGAAGAAGAAAATAAAGAAGAAGAAGAAGAATATGAGGATGGTAATGATGATGAAAATAATGAACAAAAAGAAACAGGAAAAAAGAAGATGATGAAGAAGAAGAAAGAAAACAAGAAGAAGAAGAAGAAGATAAAGAAGATTACAAACACACGGACAAAATAAGAAATAGTTCATAAAACAGACTTGAATACCCCTGGGCGCCCCCAAATGGGCTCAGCCCCTTTTATTGCTGTAAGCGCCAACGACAAATCGCGATCTCCGTTGCTCCCGCGGTACTCTGATATTTCCCAATGAATATATTTAAATATACATAAACCTATTCCGCTCCCAACTAAGCATATCATTAAGGACATCAATATCTCGGTTGAGAGATGGTGCAGAAGAGTATCTGATGAATAATTATTGAAGAAAAGAACAGGGCAGCTCAAATCGAATTAAACCACGTCGAAAAAATGCCACCCTTATACAACAATAGGGAACATGAAGGGTAAACTAAGTTCAGTCCTTGCAGGAAGCATGTGAAAAGAGCATTACGTTTTCTTGAAATGGCGATTGGTGTAACATTTTTGTTTCAAATTATCATCATCATCATCATGTAGCATGTCCTTTGTAGAACGTCGCTCCCATCACAGTTTGTCTGAAAGAAACTCGTTCCCTTGGCAAAACACCAGCTTCCGGCACTGTTATACTCAGGCATTGTAACCCAGTAGTGAAGGTGTTGTCTTCTTTGACAGAATAAAGCCGACCCCGCTTTTTCCACCCTTGTCCGTCCCAGAATATATAAATGTTTCTTCTGAGGAGCTGGTACAGTGCCCTTGACCGGCCCATCTATGCTCAGAGACTCCAAGAATCTCTATCTTGGTTCTCTCCATTTCTCCTCCGATCATGAACAACTTGCCCTAGTATAGGTTCCTGACGTTCCAGGTGCCTATTCTTAGTTTTGTTTTTAGTCCCATTTCAGAGTTGTCCACTGTAATGCAGTCAGGCTTTAGGCCGTCATCTCTATTACTTGTACTGACTCTTAAATCGGCCTCTTCCCCAGTTGGCGTCGATGATCTGCCTGGCCTGAGGGCCTCACCATCAGATCTTTGAGTTTCGTTTCTCTCGACTGTCATAAGTTTCTTGGCATTTTACATCCAGTAGTTTGCCATTGCTTTCTGGGTGTTGTTCCGGTCGCTTACCAACTGTGGCCTCTGGTGCGCCTTTAGCCCGATACCAGGCGTTTCCAGCTCCCGCTTTCAGAGTCGTTGTCGCACAGGTCGATCTTCCGCCTCGTCCACCGGCAGCTGTGTGTACTTGTCAGGGGTGGACTCCCCTTCTTGTCATTTCATCCACGTAGTTTAGCCGGCAAGCCAAAGCCGTTGCCCAGGGGGTGGCGCTGCCGTACACAGGCAGACTCTAGGACCCATACGTGAGCTAGACAGAAGCGGGGGAACCAAATAGGATACTGGCCATCAAGGATGTGGCTGCCTCTCACCGTGAGGTGCTATCCCTTACACACAGTTAGAAATTGCCGTGGACTATGTGCATAACAAGGACAAGAATAGCACCACTGCTCCACAGAGAGCATGTCGTAAGAAGCGGATAACTGTGTGACATGGCATAACACCGGCCATGGTTATGTGGTTTGTTAAGAGCAGCATAGATGACGCCTAACAGGCTGCAGGTCTACTTTACTCCAGTATTTGAGTCTATTAAGATGAACTCGCACATCAGTTAACCACCCTCCATAGGAAAGTAACAAGCTACTCGAGCCTAGCCCGCTAATCAGGAAATCCTTATCACGGCTACACCCCAGCTCACACCAGAGACTGGACTTGCACAGCGGCTTTTGCCCCTGTAGAAGTACAGGTGAACTAAGACTAAGAAGACTAAGTTCAGAAAATATAATTATTTTAGTGCATTTAATGTTAATTTTTTTTTTTTATGTTAATCTTTCTGCAAACTAGACCACTACAGAATTCTACAACATAATCTTCAAAATCCACACGAATGAACACGGCAGTTTGAAAACGCCAGTTATTTCCCCCTGCTTCGTCAAACTTGGCTCTTTATCTGGATATACGATATATTCAGCAAAACCTAGCGGGCCATTTAGACAAAATATATAATAGCGTTCAGGTGTAATCAATGTCATTTGCACTCACTAGATCTGCCAGTTGCACTCAGTGTATGCACATATCCAGACTATTGTATATACGAGAGCCGTAAAATAAATTAACAGTATGTGTGCATACCACAGTGCTACCCATGCGGGAGTTTAGAGTTAACCCTTTGTATGAAACTATATATATCCGAGTAGAATACTTGGAATTATGGTATTCAAACAGTTAGGTTAAGTCTACTGTTAGGTAGCTGAAGATTATCCATAGTACGCTCTTATATAGCAATGTTTACTTATTGTAGCTAAATAGACATAGGGGAAGGTATTTTTAGTATATTTGGAAAACTTGGAATACTGGTATTCAAACAGGCATAACAGGTAGCCAAAGGCTATCTGTAGTAGGTATTTAAACTTCCTTTGGTTATCCTAGGCTTGGACAAAGGTACAAATAACTTGGGTAGATTTTGAACAAAAATATTTGAATGATGTCCGGGCAGCTACCGTTATGCCTATTCTTTTCGATTTCCATCTGCCAAGGTTTTTTTTTAACGTGCTGCCACTGTTCACGGGAGTTCGATCTCACTACCCAGAGATCAGAGGAATTTTTATCTGAAGATCCACATGAAAAAATTCCTGTCTTCACAGTGATTCGAACCCACGACCTCCTGCATCCGAGGCGGTTACCTTACCTCAAGACTACTGATACCGTTAGATTACCTATTGGGTAGCATTTTCTTTCCTTTTTATAATTGTACGAGGACAGCCTTCTGTTATCGATTTTGGACAGCCAAGTGGAACTCTCGTTTAAAGAAACGAGAGACATCCTAATCTTTCACACTTGTAGCAAAAAAGTGACTAAAGAGGGGTTTGCATGTTGCTAGTAATATCAGCATGTAAAAATAATTGTTATGAAACCATTAAACGAAGTGGTCGTATATATGCTTTCCATAAATGGGTCAGTTGTAGTGTTTAGTCTGTGTTTTACTTTGATGGGTCAGTTGTAGTGTTTAGTCTGTGTTTTACTTTGATGGGTCAGTTGTAGTGTTTAGTCTGTGATTTACTTTGATGGGTCAATTGTAGTGTTTAGTTTGTGTTTTACTTTGATGGGTCAGTTGTAGTGTTTAATTTCTGTTTTACTTTGATGGGTCAGTTGTAGTGTTTAATTTGTGTTTTACTTTGATGGGTCGGTTGTAGTGTTTAGTTTGTGTTTTACTTTGATGGGTCAGTTGTAGTGTTTAGTTTGTGTTTTACTTTGATGGGTCAGTTGTAGTGTTTAGTTTGTGTTTTACTTTGATGGGTCAGTTGTAGTGTTTAGTTTGTGTTTTACTTTGATGGGTCGGTTGTAGTGTTTAATTTGTTTTTTACTTTGATGGGTCAGTTGTAGTGTTTAGTTTGTGTTTTACTTTGATGAGTCAGTTGTAGTATTTAGTTTGTGTTTTACTTTGATGGGTCAGTTGTAGTGTTTAGTTTGTGTTTTACTTTGATGGGTCAGTTGTAGTGTTTAGTTTGTGTTTTACTTTGACTGGTCAGTTGTAGTGTTTAATTTGTGTTTTACTTTGATGGGTCAGTTGTAGTGTTTAATTTGTGTTTTACTTTGACGGGTCAGTTGTAGTGTTTAGTTTGTGTTTTACTTTGATGGGTCAGTTGTAGTGTTTAATTTGTGTTTTACTTTGATGGGTCAGTTGTAGTGTTTAGTTTGTGTTTTACTTTGATGGGTCAGTTGTAGTGTTTAATTTGTGTTTTACTTTGATGGGTCAGTTGTAGTGTTTAATTTGTGTTTCACTTTGATGGGTCAGTTGTAGTGTTTAGTGTGTATTTTACTTTGAGCGGAAAGGCGAATATGACATTCCCTTACAGAAAACAAACAGTTAGAAGCCGCTAAGTGTTATGTCTATTCTCTGTTCAGAAAAAGACTTTCCAACTAATGGCTTAACACACCCTGCCATTTCTTGTGGAAAAAGGAAGGGGGATTAATATGTTTGGGTTGAAACTATTCAAAACCAAACAAAATTATTCCTTTTCTGATCTACAAGAAATACCAGTTGTAGCCATTATTGAACACCCTAACAAATAGAAGATGCCTACCAGGCACAGAAGCACACAGTAGCGGTTTGGATGGACCTGGAAAAGGCATTTGACAAAGTCTGGAAAGATGGACTTAGAGTCAAGCTAAGAAGAAGTGATGTCTGTGGGAAAATGTACAAGTGGATCAACCACTACCTCAAAAACAGAACGGCCAGAGTCCAAGTACAAGGGCAGATGAGCAGAAAGGTGACACTCGAGCAGGGATTACCCCAAGGGGGAGTACTGTCACCCACACTCTTCCTGGTGTATATAAACGACATAACAGAGAATATACCAAGAAGAGTCCATAGCTTAATGTTTGCAGACGATCTGGCTATGTGGACCTCTGAAAAGAATCTCACCATAGCAAGAAATCGGATGCAGCAGGCCCTAACATCGCTGGAAGATTGGGCGAACTCATGGCTAGTCAAAATAAACGAGGAGAAAACCACATGCACAATATTCTCGCTTTCAATCAAACCCCATAAAACCAAATTAAGCTTAAATGGCAAATTCCTGCAGCAAAACGACAACCCAAACTATCTGGGAGTCACATTTGATCGGCGCATGACATGGAAAAGTCAGATCGAGAGAAACCGAATGAGAGCCAGAGAAAGAATGGCAATCATGAGGAAACTTGCTGGCACAAGCTGGGGAGCATACGAAAGCATACTAAAGAAACTGTACACTGGAAGAGTGAGACCAGTCCTCGAGTATGGCATTGCGGCATGGACAACAGCAGCAAAGGCGAACTTCGATAAAGTTAGCAAACTCCAAAACCAAGCCTTGAGAGTTATAACAGGAGGCATAAAGTCAACGCCAATTGTAGAACTTGAAAAGATTACAAAACTCCAATCCATGACCGATAGAAGAGACTGCAGAGCCCAGCTGCAGTCAAATAAACTCCGAAGACTGACCGACCATCCAATGCACCAGAGACTAAACAATTTGGGAAATGGGAAACTAAAGCGGAGAAACTTTGCAGAAATAGCCAAAGCAAAGATGTACGAAGATCCCATAAACGCACTAACAACACCAAAACCCATCACTACTGTACGAAAACCTACCTGGAGGCAGCATATATTTCCAGAGGTGGTAGAATATATACCAGGTATTGGAAACAAAAACGGCCAGACTGAAAAAGAAAGGAGAGATACTACCCTAAGCTTTATATCGAAAAACTACCCAAGCATGGACTGGACCCATGCATACACCGACGGTTCTGTAATAAACACTACACAGAACGGAGGGGCAGGAGCATTCCTGAACCTACCAAATGGCAGAAAAATAACACTGTCATTCGCTACTGGTAAGTACACAAGCAATTTCAGAACGGAGGCAGAGGCACTGAGGCCGGCAGTGGAAGAAATGCTGACACATAAAGAAAATGAAAGCCAAATAGTCCTGCTTACAGATGCTCTCGCCGTAGTCACAGCGCTAAAAAGCCAGAAAAAAACTAAGCTTAAGGACTTAAGAGCAGCACTCTGCAAACTGTGCCAGCAGTCCGCACCAAAAAGGGTAGTGGTACAGTGGGTCCCATCACACTGCAACATCCAAGGCAACGAGGAGGCAGACAGACTGGCAACAGAAGGTGCAAGACTACCACAAACAGATACTAGTATGACGTACGAAGAGGCAAAACGGCTTATCAAAGCCAGATACATGACCACATGGGAAACCGAACATACTGGTTACACCAAAAACGATGCCTATTACCAGTTGAACCGAAGAGAGCAGGTCGTTGTCTTCAGACTTCGCACTGGCCACAATAGACTGAGGTACCACCTATTCAACAAATTGAAGATAGGTGGTACCGACGAATGCCCGTGCGGTACCGGTAAGATGACCGCTGAACATCTGCTGCAGAACTGCCCGACATACGAGGATCAGAGTGAGCAGATGTGGCCATCACCAGTGGAACTGCAAGACAAGCTCTATGGCAGTGGCGACAGCCTCAGGATGACCGCCGCTTTTTTTGAAAAAATAATGGTTACTGTCTGACTTCGTACGAAGAAGAAGAAATAGAAGAACACCCTAACATAAAATATATACAAAAAGAATGTTGATCAATAGTAAATTTATGCTAACACCCAGTTACCAAAGTCAAACGTGGACGTAAACGATATCTATAGAGAGAACGTTCACGAAATCTATAGAGATAACGTTCAAGAAATCTATAGAGATAACGTTCACGACACGTGTGATGAAATGCCTTCAGATAACAAGCAGGTCCTTTTAGTATGGATCGACATTCTCTTCTAAAAAATCCCTGCCTTTTACTTTCTTCCTCACATCGCTCCACTTCACATAACTTTGTCTAGCAATCACACTCTTACACAACTCTAACGACTGAGACCCTTCCATTAACCGTTGGTTGAGGTTGACCTCTGAGCATGCCTAATATATAATAGGAATATACAGATGCATACAAGCACTGGTTAATATATCCTGATATGGCCAAAAGACTGAGGCCTGGTGTGGAACGTGGCGTGCCTCGGCCAGTACAATACAGAGAGACACATTTAATAAACAACAAAACAAGTGAAACAGAATGTGGAATGAAGAGGTAATAAACATCGTTGAAGCAAGACTATATACCGAAAATACGACAATAGAGCGGTTTGGCAGTGTAATGAGAATGCCATCTGATCAACTACTCATGTGTGCCTATAATGTAACGCATGGTTGTAGGGATTTAGCAACCATTTAAGAACTAAAACGAGATGGAACAGAAATGTTGCACGTGTTATCAATTGTCATGGAATGACGACTACGTCAGCGACACGCCTGGCCCTGGACAGAAAACTGCAGATCCCCACGACACCTCGGGGCACAAGAGGAAAAGAAAAAAGGGAGAAAGACGAATGTGATGTAGGAAACATGGAGCCGTGCATTGGGTTGGAATAAGTTATAGAAACACATCCAGTACCACAGCACGTACACACAACACATGGTAATCTTCTTCACGGACGCCAACATGCTTTTGGTCATGTTATGTCGGAGTCACTATTAGAATGATAGAAACAGAGCAACACTCTTTCTTTGCGTTCAGGATCTTTTGGTCGTGTTATGTCGGAGTCACTATTAGGATGATAGAAACAGAGCAACACTCTTTCTTTGCGTTCAGGATCTTTTGGTCATGTTATGTCGAAGTCACTATTGGGATGATAGAAACAGAGAAACACTCTTTCTTTCTTCGCGTTCAGGATCTTTTGGTCATGCTATGTCTGCAGGCCAGTCGCCATGATGAAGTATGTAGTCCTCACCAGGTCGGAGCGGCTGCCCACCAGCCTTCCCCTCGAGGCTGGGGGCCCGGCACCGCTCCTCCCCGGTTGTAACTTGTAGGAGCGACACCATGACGATAGGGTAGACTGTCGCATGACCATATTCTGTTGGTGCGTGTGTGCCCTGATTTTTTCCCAGTTCCTATTAGACGCTTGACGTACGATGGCAACACAATCTCAGTAGACAGCAAAGTCGACACCGAAATCCAAATCAGGTGTAATAAAGCAAGCCAAATCATGGGGCACTGTCCTCGATTTTACTATGTCAGCACGGGACAATGGATACAAAAAGAACGCTATACAACACAATAGGGGTATCAGTATCATGGTGGTATCAATGCCACAATTGAACATTCACTAACAAAGATAAAAGAAACATCGTAACAACAGTGATAGAATGCTTGAAGTAACAAGAATTGATAGAATCAGAAACGAAGATGTTAGGGGACATACATGAACAGAACCAGTGCTAGACCTCATCAAGAGACAGCAAACCAAATGGTTCGGCCTCGTGACACGTCAAACACCAGATAGTATCCGTCATGAGGCAATGCTACACAGATACAATATATTTTGTTTTTTAAAGTTAGTGGCCCATCGCAAGCGATGATGACGACACCATCAGACTGTCTTGTCTTGATTATGTAACTTCCGCTGTATTTGGATGTTAGTAGGGGAGAGACTGCGCTGGTCATCAGCCTCCCTCTACCGAACTACCTTAAACCAGTGTCAAGAAAAGATGACTTGAGGTAATTCAGGATGGAGACACTCTGGTCCCACCTCTCTGTGACAGGTATGGTTAGAAACCTGCGGGGCGCGAACCCATGCTCATTCCGTTCATTGCTTTGAGATTCGAGTGCTTTACGTCTCGACCACAATGGCCCCTTCACCAAAGCAAATATGTCATTACAACAGTAGTTAATGATCAATATTACATTCAATAAAAGTGTTGCTAGACCCATGTACTATCTTGCTTAATCACATTTTACGAAATTATTGTCACGTCGCTACTTGTATGGGCTAAATTGTCCATTTTTCGCTTTATCGACAACTCCGGTTAACTGAGTTGCCTGTAAACGTTAATGTGTTACACTGACTGCTTTTAATGACTTCCTGTAACGAAAATTGCATAACCACGACTGTCTATTTCATACTGTTGTTTTCTGTAATACGACTTTATTCTTCTTCTCACCTTCTCACATACTAGTTTCGGTCAAGAAACTTCTTCATAGTTATAGCGCTGAGAAGCATGAGCAGAACAATAATGCGACAAGAAAAAGAAATACGTGCGAATGATCGTATAAAAAAAATCTACGGTAATAAATACGAGGTAGCTTCAAAAAGTTCCCGGAATAGTCGAGTCGAGTTTGAATGAAAGATGATTTTATAGAGAATATATATTTATCAGTTGGTAGTGACCTTGGCGAAATGACATGGCAGATGTGACCTTGACATACACTCTCGAACAGAAGTGACAGAATTGTATTTTTGTGTTGTGCTTATAGCATCGTCAGAGTTGAAAATGTCTTGGAATGAAGAACGTACAAATGTCAAATTCTGTGTTTCACTTGAGAAGTCACTCTCAGGGACACAAACATTGTTTAATAAAGCATATGGTGATACCACAATGAAGAAATTGCAAGTATTTCAGTGGCACAATCCTCAGACAAGACGTCAGTCCTCTGAATGGAAATCTGTCAAATCTCCCCGGACACAAATCTTTCGTTTGGACAAAAAGCAAAGTAAAAGTTATGTTGGAATATTTTTAATTTCAGGGTATTGTCTACCATGATTTAATTCCTGATGGCCAAACGGTTAACAAGGAAATGTACGTTGATATCCTCAGTCGTCTAAGAGGTGCAATCAGAAGAAAACGACCAGAAAATGGAGAACAAACAGTTGGATTATGCTGCATGACAATGCGCCCGCTACTGGTGAAGCAGTACCTCGTAAAGGACAATGTGATATCCTTGGAACATCCTCCATATTCCTCCGACCTGACACCGGCTGATTTTTTGTTGGTTCTCTCGACTGAAATCGGCACTGAAAGGACAGCGATTCAACGATGCTGAGGACGTTATCACCAATGTGACAAGGCAGCTGAGAGGCGTGTCAATGAATGGGAGTCATCGAATGTTTCCAGCAGCTGAGAGACGTGTCAATGAATGGGAGTCCTCGAATGTTTCCAGCAGCTGAGAGACGTGTCAATGAATGGGAGTCCTCGAATGTTTCCAGCAGCTGAGAGACGTGTCAATGAATGGGAGTCATCGAATGTTTCCAGCAGCTGAGAGACGTGTCAATGAATGGGAGTCCTCGAATGTTTCCAGCAGCTGAGAGACGTGTCAATGAATAGGAGTCCTCGAATGTTTCCAGCAGCTGAGAGACGTGTCAATGAATGGGAGTCCTCGAATGTTTCCAGCAGCTGAGAGACGTGTCAATGAATGGGAGTCATCGAATGTTTCCAGCAGCTGAGAGACGTGTCAATGAATGGGAGTCCTCGAATGTTTCCAGCAGCTGAGAGACGTGTCAATGAATGGGAGTCCTCGAATGTTTCCAGCAGCTGTATGGAAGTTTCCAGAAGGGTGTAGTTGCCGAAAGAACCACTTTGAATGAAATATAGTGTAGATAAATATATTGTAACTTATTTCTATACAATCCACTAATTCCTGGAACTTTTTGAAGCTACCTTCTAGACAGGAGAGGTTATGCAATTTTCCTTACAGGAAGTCATTAAAAGAAGTCAATGTAACACATTAACGTTTACAGGCAACTCGGTTAACCAGAGTTGTCGATAAAGCGAAAAGTAGGCAATTTAGCCCATACAAGAAGCGACGTGACAATAATGTAAAATGTGATTAGGAACTCAAGATGCTGAGCAGCGAATGACCTGCAGTGGTCAGCGACCCATAACTGACTGCTAGCGTAAGGCCCAGCAAGCCAAAGCTGCCAAGACTCTTCACACCTCCACGCGGTAATCCTGGATAACAGGCTGCAGTAGGGCAGACTGGCTAAGGAGAAGAGATCCAAGAGGGAATGCTAACCCAGTACTCAAAAAATGGTTGCTGAAGTCGGACGTGTTGGACCGAAAGGTGCAAATATCGCATTCCGTTCTCTGGACTACATTCTGCTACTTAAGTCCTTTTCAGGGTTTGGTAGCGGGAGATTGAGAAAGAATAAAGCCAGGCCAAGCCAAATGTGATTAAGCAGGATAGTACATGGTTCTAGCAACACTAATAGTTCATGAAATTTTGGGGAGGAAGACTTGGCAAAATGTACTGATCAATCAGGGTCTGGCAAAACATACTGGCCAAGCCTCTCTCATCGACTACCTCGCAGCCCTCCCTGGAAACGCGCTATTTTTATGGCAGCCTGGCTAACGATGTGAGAGATCAACGTGATCCCCGTAGTAGTAAGATACACGCAAATGAAGCCTAGCATAGCACAACCGCCTGAAGGATCCACCTTTACCAGCACTCTCGCGGTGGGAGGAATGCTAATGAAACCTGCCACTTAACGTCCGTTTCCGGTCGCCAAAAAGAGTAAACCTTCTCATTGTGGGCATTCGAAACAACAACAATGCAATATGGAACATATTGCTGTAATGACACATTTGATTTCGTGAGGGGTTTCTGTAGGTAAGTCTGCTGCAGAGATGGCACCAAGACCAAGTTGGAAGAAGCCTTTTAAATCCTCTATTCTTTTTAATTGTTTTTTTTGGAGGCATAGACAACGTCAGTTTCAGGGGTACACACTGATAAAGACCCCACATGACCTCCAAGTAGTTGTCATTGAAACCGGTTGTGTTACAGCAAACTAGTCAGCGAGGGGAAAACTTAGAGCGAATAATAACGACATCGATCAGACTGAATTCCATTAAATACATTTTACAACTTGATTTTCCAACAAGCTCATTTTTGGAGTGCTGAGAAGTCTTACATTGCATAACTGACCGTATGCCTAAAGACCACCTTCTTCAGTACGCCTTGTAATATGTTGTTCTTTGTGTTATTATTGTTGTTGTTGTTCAAAGCTATATATGCTGAGTTGAGTTAACGCTTGGCGACGTAATTGTGGTAGCATGTTACAGTGGCTCTCCTCTTCTTCTTCTGCGTTCAGGCTTTTTTTTGGGGAGGGGGGGGTGGGGTGATGCTAGATCTATAGTCCCTTCGCTAGGACGAAGTCTGCAATCCTCTCCAGATCCAAGTGACAGCTCCACAGCTTCTGCGTGACCTCGCTCCCTCTGTCCAGGTTTGGCATCGTAGGTCTCTGTGTATTGGGCAGTGCTGCAGGATGTGTTCAAGGGTCTAGACTCCGGTTCCACATGGGCAGTCACTTGTGTGTGATATATTGAGCCAATGTGGATCTCTTTATTTTTCCACCTCGCTGGCCAGTTTGCTGTAACACAGCCGTTTCAAGGAACCACGGCGTGAACGTGACAATGGGTCTTGATCAGGAGATTTCATCATGCCCTCTCAACAGTTTTCGTTTCCGGTTTCGGCATAAGAAGAAAATACACCGTAGCCATCTACGAGGGAGACATTGATATGAATAAATAACTCAGCAGGAGTAGTTTCAAGAACAACTGTTGCTTATAACTTATAAATGATGGCTCAGTTGGCCCAATGCCCAATAACTATTTATACCGTATACGAGGCATGTTTAAATTAAACCGGACCTAACTGCACCAAGTTAACATACGTACGATGCGCATGATGACGTCAATTCTGGTGTAAACAGCACATACCAACTGTCAAGTTTGCAAAAGTGCATTATCCATCGACTAAATTTTTCCTCAGGAGACCGTTGAAAACATAGCGGAGGCCGTCCAGATTTTATCAGCGAGTTGTAATTCAGTTTCTAACAGCCGAAAAATGTTGACCAGTGACCAGTTGACATTCATTGCAGAATGCAGGCAGTGTATGGTGACAAAGGTGTGGCGAATATAAGCTCTGACGACGGTCCACCCGAATTGCTGCATCGTTTTGGCGATGGCGTCTTCTGGCGCAATAATATGCGCCTGACCTGGTCTCGGCAGATCTTTCGTTAACTCACTTCCTTCTTTAAACATCGTTGTCCAGTTCTTCACTGTTGTCTTCGACACACATTTTTCACCATACACTGTCTTCATTCTGAAATGAATGTCATCTGGTCGACATCCTTCAGCACATAGAAACCTAATCACCGCTCGCTGATCAACTCTGGACAGATTCTGTATCAAACCCACCATGTTTTCAACTTGCTGCTCAGTAAATTATGAGTTGGAGGATAACACAATTTAGCAAACTTGACGGTTGGTATGTGCTGTTTACACCAGAATTGATGTTATCATGCGTATGGTACGTATGTTCAATTGGTGCAGTTAGGTCCGGTTTAATTTAAACGCGTCTCGAAATTAGGCAAATCATCATGTTAATTCAAAAAATGTGTAAAAATCAAGATGCGATTTTATTCAATAAAAATACGGACTAATAGATTCTAGAGACTAATGACAGCTGAACATCTGCTGCAAAATTGCCTGACATACGAGGACCAGAGAAAGCACATGCGGCATCACCAGTGGCAACACTAGACAACCTCTATGGCAGTGTCGACAGCCTCAGGATGACAGCTGCTTTCTTCGAACAAATTCAAGTTGATGTCTGACAGTGTACGAAGAAGAAGAAGAAGATTCAGTTTCAAGAAGACAGGTGTACGACATGAGTGCTTACTTTCACCAAGAATCGATAACATATTCTAAGATGATGATGGAAACATTTCTTTGGAGTTATAATAGCGGTGTCACATTAAATGTTTTTGTTTTTTTAACTGGAGTGGTTGAAGGTGAGTAAATGTCCAGGTCAAGACAGTATTCATCCAAAATTGCTGTTTGAAATTAGAGACCTGCCAGCAAAACATTTGGCTATTTTATGTTCTCAATAACTTGTAAAAGAGATTTTTTCAGGGGATTGGAAAGATGCAGGAGTGATCTCCATATTTAAAAAGGCAAAAAAACTGAGATCCAGGAAATTATAGACAGGTGAGTTTAACTAGCAAAGTCTGTAAACTATTAGAGTCATTAATAAAAGAAAACATTGTAATCAGAAAAAGTCAGCATGGATTTATTAAAAAGAGGTTGTGCTTTACAGATATATTAGAATTTATGGAGGGGGTTACTAAAATGATAGATAGAGGTGAGCCAGTGGATGTTATTTATCTAGATTTTGCAAAGGCTTTGATAAACCATCGCACGAAAGATTATTTATGAAGTTAAAACCACATGGAATTAGAAACGAAATTGACAAATGGATTAAAAATTGGTTAACTGGAAGAAGAGAGAAAATTGGCATTAATAAAGAGTACTTTAAGTGATGAGAAATAAAAAGTGGAGTGCCACAGGGCTCGGTTTTTGGGACCAATTTTGTTCTTGATTCATAAAAACGATTTGGAAATTAATATCTGACTTATGATTGCAAAATTCGCCGATGACATAAAACTACTCATTAGTGTCTTATCTAAAATGAAAATAGAAATATTGAGGTCGACTTTAGTTAACATTCGGGAATGAGAGCTGGCAAATGAAAATTTATATAGATAAATGTACAGTAATCTACATCGGTAGATCCAAATGGAACATACTTACAGAATGGGGGAGAACAACATTAGAAAGATAGAAAGGAAATGGACTTTGGAGTTATAATAGATCATACAAGTAAGGTGAGGGAGCAAGTCCAGATAGAAGTGAAAAAGGCAAATGCAATGTTAGGTATGATAATATAAATATTTAAAATAGAAGTAAGGCAGTGATAGTCAAACTGTATATAGCATTAGTTTGACCTAGTTTGGACTGCTGTGTTCAGGTGTGAAGTCGTTATCGTAGAGGGGGTATAAACATGAAGATGATCGACAACACTGATAGTGGCATTCCAGATTTACAGTTATGAGGAAAGACTCGAAATACAGACCTGCAGTGCATAAAGAAGAGAAGAAATTGAGGTTTATAATATACGTTTAAAAGATAATCAAAGGAAAGGATACATTAGATTAAAACTAGTTTTTTTTCAAAATACAACCACCTACAAGAACAAGAGGACACAGCTACAAATTAACTAAAGAACTGTGCAGATTAGATATTAGTAAATCCAGCCCAGGTCTCGCTCCTCCCCAAACCCGAGTAGACGAAGCTTGTTGGCCTGTTCTGGAAGTTCGCCTAGGAGTTGGGAAAATTCTTATTTTAAACGCACGCATACCAGGGAGTGCTGGCTAATCCTGGGACGATGAGAGTATCATCGAATATCTCGAGTAACTAGCATCTGCGGGTAACCACTCCACTGCCTTGTGGAAACATCGGGAGAGGGTAGGAAATTCCGGAGTGGTAGCACCTAAGGCGAATGGTTTCAAAATTGCAATCTTATTCCGGCAGCTCCTGTAGCTGAGCTCGTGTCAAACTGCCATGCTTTACATTCCTTTGGATTACACCTGCGAGGCCGAGAGTAGGATCCTGCAGTTTAGACAGCCCAGGGTTTCCATATTCTGCTCCTAGGCTTACACCCTGGAGAGGCTACCTACAGGGTGCCACTCGCATGGTCTACAGAGACTGTTACATCTATGATTAAGAGTCTTCTAAACCAGTGTAAAGACGTTAAGTTAAATTAAGGTATGAAAGTCAAAGTCATCAATTTTTCTGAGGATTAACGTGAAGGACACAACATGGGAGGATCAGCGTGGGAGGACCATTGTGGGAGGATCAACGTGAGAAGATCAGCAGCAACATTGCAAAGACTGCTTGAAAGAATTAACAGCGCAGTCAAAATGTTTGGCATGAAAATTAACATACGGAAGACAAGCACTTTGATATTAGCTAAGCAACAGATGCAAAGAATGTCTCATAAAATCATAAATAGAGACATCATCGAACAAGTACAAAAGTTTTCATTTTTAGTGCAAAACATCAGATTAGATTCCCGCAATGGGAGATAAATTAAGAAAAGGATTGCATTGACCAAAAAAGGCGTTCAGTGAAAAACTTAAATTTGCCAACCTCAAAAAATATCAGGATAAAACTGAGGAAAAGAATAATCGTCACTCAAATTTGGCTAATTGCACTTTAAGGGGCTGAAACGTGGACTTAAGAAAAGAAAAGTGAAAAAAAAACTTTGAAGCATTTGGAGCGAGGAAGTTGGACATAAAGATGATCAAATGACAATGTACTCACTGAGGTAGACGCACAAATACAAATAATGGAAATTATGCAATAACGAAGATTGCGTAAACTGAGACACAAAATGAGACATGAAATTCTTCTATAGAAGGTACACGATTATAAGAGACATGTGAAAAGAGGAAGTGAGCGACCGACTCATGTTTACATCTCAGGCGTGCAGAGACATTCAAATACGTACCTGTATTGAATTGAAGAGAGTTGTAGAGGATAGAGTCAAATGGAGTGACTCACTCATATAACCTTACAACAAGTGTTAGGACTTACCAGCCAGAGGATATGATCAAATGGAGAAACATGCTCAGACAACCTTACAACCAGTTCCCGGACTGATCAAGCAGAGGATAGGGTCAAATGGAGAGACATAGACAACCTTATAACCAGTCTCAGGACTGATCAACCAGAGAATAGGGTCAAATGGAGAGACATAAACAACCTTACAACCAGTCTCAGGACTGATCAACCAGAGGATAGGGTCAAATGGAGAAACATAGACAACCTTACAACCAGTCTCCGGACTGATCAACTAGATTACTATTATAAAGATGATGATGATGCTGATGATGATGATGATAATTTTAGCCACAACATAAAAACAGATGGAAGTCATGAGATGAACATTCAGTAGCCGTCACCAAATATTGTGGTTTTTTTTCGCTATAATGATTCATTATTTGTGTATTGAAATTTGCAAGGACCGTCTTGTTTATTGCCTATTGTCACTCCGTTGCGTGTTTCCTGGCTGGAATGTTCGTCTATCCCCATATTCTGTCCAGTTAAGACGGATTCAAATGTCACTGCTGTTGCTGGTTGGGGTGAAGATGAATGTGGTAATGACAAAAAGTTGTGGTTGAGCATTATGTAATCGTGATGAACGAAATAGAAGAGAGGCTGGTCAAGTGGTGTGGATGTCGGAGTACTGACCACGAAGACATGCTATTGGAGCCTTGGTCAGTTATAGATTTGATTTATATCTGGACGTAAGATTAAACGCTGTGTCCACTACGCGCCGACTGTGAGACAAGAGGTCTTTATTGCTCAGCACTTTAATTTGATCGGTAAATCTTAGCAATGGAAATAACGACACAATGATTGTTTGTGTTGTTTTTATGTTTCTTTCTTTTATTTCTATTTTCTTTTTTCTTTCTTTGGGTGGGGAGGTGGGAGGGGGGAAGGACAGATAAAAGAATATGTTGACGTAACTCAGTTCAGTTCAAGCGCCATCGTCCCATCGAAGGTCGGCTGCAATGGATCTCCAGTGTACTCAATCTCTTCTCGAAATGGTGCAATCTGACAGGCTTTTATCAGTCCATCTAATGATGTTTTCCACCCACTTATAACATTGCCTGGATCTTGAACGACTGCATAGTACCCTATCCCTCTAGTATGGTCTTGTTATATGGCCACAATAATGTAACTGTGTAACTTTGACTTCGGTCATTAATGCCCCCCCCCCCCCCCCCAACTCTTTGAATACCTCCACATTTGTTTTCTTCTTATTCCAAGAGAAGCGACATTATCTTCTATATACCTACATTTCGATAGCTTCAATACTCTTTTCCAACTTTTTTTTCAGTGTCCATGTTTCACAGCTTGAAAGTAGTGACGAGCATACATAACTCCAGACAATTCGTATTTTCAATTTATGGTTCATCTGTTTGGATAGACAGAACGTGTCGCATGTTGCTGAATACCATTTGGCCATACCTATTTTCTCCCTTATTTCTTTTACACATCTGCCTTTTTCTGCTATTATATGACTTAGATAGGAGAAACTATGTATCTATTCCAGTAGTTGATCTTTTATTTTTATCTGCATACCTGGTGTCTTGTCATTTTTCAAATATCATAGTCTTTGTTTTCTTTATGTTCATATCTAATCCAAACTCTTGACTTATTGTGCATATTGTTGTCACAAGCTTCTGCAATTCTTGCTAACTTGTTGCCATCAAAACTGTATTCTCCACGTATCTAAGATTGTTCATTGCCACTCCTCCAGTGAAAAGCCCTTTCATTCCCGCTATATGTTTGAATATTTGTTCTGTGTAGATATTTAAAAAAGACATTGGGATAATTCGCATCGCTGCCTCACTCCACTTTTTACATCTACACTTGGAGAGAATATCTTTCCTGACTTAACTGCAGCAGTTATTACCCAGTACAGATTACGGAGCAGTCTTTGGTCTTTACCATCTAGACCTATTTCTTAGAGATATTTAATTAATATCCCATGTTGGACTCTGTCAAAAGCCACCTCGTAGTCTATGAAGCAAATATAAATGCAATTATGTGTTCTATTTCGTAGATCGTGTAGAGAATTGTAATCAGAATAACTGTTTGGGATCTGGGACACATTTGAGTACGATATCGATGTGAGTCTTAGTCATTGTTGTTAGACGCCATCACCATCATGTAGGCTGCATGAAAGGAACCTCAAAGTGTATGGTAATTAACACAGCAATTGGGCGTCACAAAGAAACGACTTTCATTCGACCAATAATTGCACTACCGAAGCACTATTATAGTCACACAGGGCGTAAAACCTACTCCAAATTTTAAAAAATTGTGCCCACAATCGATGAAGCACTACCTGAGACACGAAAAAATGTGACATCAGAAACTGAAAGAGAAAAACAGGAGACCGACCCGAGGCATCCTATGTTTGGATACCAGGTGCAGTGGACACGAGTGGAATTTAAACACGTGTTTTTGTTTACAGTCAACACAGATCATACATACCTGTCCTGGAAAACACGGCATAGAAAATGTGGAAGGGACGGAACCAGGTCCCATCACTCGGACTGCAGGAGGAATTGAAATAGACTTCGAACTAGTGTTTCGCTATGCAGTAAGAACATAAAGAGATGGGGTTACAGGGTTGATGCAACATGCAAGCGTAGAGCAACGCAAGGCCTAGTTAAGCTTCCTAAATCTTCTGGAAGCATATGGGAATGACAAGGCAATCTATATGATTGCGCGTTGGAAACAGTTTGTCTGCTGACGTGGTGCCCAGAACACACAAATTCAGTAGGTGTTGTCATGTACTATTCCGACTTCCGTATGCAATCTTGGATCTCTGCCACTTCATGACCCGAGTTTTGACGGTTTTCCGTTCTCTCATGAAACTCGCTCAAGCATCTTCTCTCTAGAGCCGCTCTTCATTTAATTTCCCATAAATTATTCTCTTTGTCACAGCATGCCATTTCTATACTTTTCTTGTTGCATGGTCACAAAAGATTAATGCTTTACTTTATCGTTTTATTTATATATTAGATGTCCATGTTTCGCTTCCATATAAAAAGTATGGCTTTATGTAACAAATAAGACATTCACGGACAAAAGGCAACATAACTGCTAAAAGTTTAAGACATATCTAAAGTAAACATCGAAGATCGAAAACTAATATTTGAAGTACTTGTATAATTTCACTAAAGTATTAAATGCAAATACGAACAGAGACTGATATAATGAACGTATAAATAAATCCCTGCAAAATATTCTTTTTATTCTTCTTCTTCTTCTTCCTCTTTTTCTTCTTCTTCATCTTCTTCGTCGTTCGTACTCAAACTCCTGCTACCAAGCCCTGAACGTTCTCAACCTCCCGCTACCAAGCCCTGAACGTTCTCAAACTCCTGCTACCAAACCCTGAACGTTCTAAAACTCCCACTACCAAGCCCTGAACGTTCTCAAACTCCCGCTACCAAGCCCTCAACGTTCTCAAACTCCTGCTACCAAGCCCTGAACGCTCTCAAACTCCCGCTACCAAGCCCTGAACGTTCTCAAACTCCCGCTACCAAGCCCTCAACGTTCTCAAACTCCTGCTACCAAGCCCTGAACGCTCTCAAACTCCCGCTACCAAGCCCTGAACGTTCTCAAACTCCCGCTACCAAGCCCTCAACGTTCTCAAACTCCTGCTACCAAGCCCTGAACGCTCTCAAACTCCCGCTACCAAGCCCTGAACGTTCTCAAACTCCTGCTACCAAGCCCTGAACGTTCTCAAACTCCCGCTACCAAGCCCTGAACGTTCTCAAACTCCCGCTACCAAGCCCTGAATGTTCTCAAACTCCCGCTACCAAGCCCTGAACGTTCTCAAACTCCTGCTACCAAGCCCTGAACGTTCTCAAACTCCCGCTACCAAACCCTGAACGTTCTCAAACTCCTGCTATCAAGCCCTGAATGTTCTCAAACTCCCGCTACCAAGCCCTGAACGTTCTCAAACTCCCGCTACCAGTCCCTGAAAATGGCTTTGTGAGGGGCAGGATTTTTTCGATCAGCGGAATGAGTTGTGTCTACGCTTACAGCTTGACTGCAATATTTGCACCTTTCCGACCTCAGCATGACAATTTTTAATACAGGGTTAGCCTTCCATCTTCGACCCCTTATCCTTTTCCAGGCTCCTTTGTTGCACCTTATTATCCAGATCACCGCTTAGATGTGTAGAAGGGTCTTGTCAGCTCTGGCTCGCTGGCTCTGACGCTCACAGTCAGCTCTGGGTCGCTGGCTCTGACGCTCACAGTCAGCTCTGGCTCGCTGGCTCTGACGCTCACAGTCAGCTCTGGCTCGCTGGCTCTGACGCTCACAGTCAGCTCTGGCTCGTTGGCTCTGATGCTCACAGTCAGCTCTGGCTCGCTGGCTCTGACGCTCACAGTCAGCTCTGGCTCGCTGGCTCTGACGCTAACAGTCAGCTCTGGGTCGCTGACAGCTGCAGCGCATGCACTGCTCGTCGTCCTGATTCCGGAAAAGATACAATATCATTATTAAAACATCTCGAACCGAAGGTAACGCAGTGAATGAACCGCTGGCAGCTTATGACGGCTGCTTGAAATAGGATCAGCCAATCTAGCTGATCGTCTCTTTTCTGACTCGACGACCCTGGATACAGACTGAATTCGTGTAGTCTGGCCAAGAAAATATGGATCAAAGAGCAAAGGCAATCCTGATACAAAAAAATGCCATGCTGAAACCGGATTTTTCAGCGAAAAGGCGCAGATATCGCAGCTTCGTTATAAACTACGACACAACTTCTCAACTTCCTGTTCATGATGGACACTACAAAGAAAGAAAGAAAGAAAGAAAGAAAGAAAGAAAAAATGAAAGAAAGAAAAAAAGAAAGAAGACAGAGATAAAGATTGAACGAGAAAGAAACAAACAAGCAAACAAAGATAGAACAACAGAAAAAAAGAAAAAAACAGAAAGAAAGAAAAAGAAAGAAAAACAGAAAGAAAGGAAACATCTTATCCCAAATAAAGTACGAAGATCAGCAAAAAATTAAGTTCACTTATCATGTACTTGAACAACAACGAGAAGAGACTGCACATTTCAAAAATCTGTAAAACATTATGCCTGACGATCGAAGGCCAGATACAGAAATATAAACTGTCAAAAATCCCCCTGAGGTTACTTACCAAATGTCAAAACCAGGAAAACTCCCCAACACCAGTTTAACAACTAATTGACAATTGATAAACTTATAAACAGTATATTTATGCCAAGTCTCCATTATAAATCTCTGATAATCGTACAGGAGGGCAGGACCATACAACGTGTCCTCTTCCTATTCGTTGTTTGTCCTAAAATAATCACCTTTATCTTTCTTTCTTTTCGATTTTTGTCCTGCTTGTGCCTCTCAGCGTCAGTTTATGAACAGGTTTCTTGATCGGGTATTAGTATGTTCTTTGGTGGTGTGGGTTCGACTCCGGACTTCGTCGTCTTTTTCACGGGTACTTGATGCGGAGTCCCCTACATCTCGTAGTCGCCTCCTAGTCGTATTGTCCTTGACTTGCCACTGGGGTCGGGCGGCTCGAGAAGAGAGAGTGAGGATAAAAAGTAGCGCAGTTAATCCTTACTAAAAATAACGCTAGCAAAATTAATAATTCCATCATCGTCTACGATGCACGACGGCCTTTGCCTTTTGTACATGGGGAGTTTTACTGCTTCTGTTATTTCTGCTTTCCATCTTTTGCGTGGTTGGCCCTTGGTTTAAGTCCATTGTACATGTATATCATTGCTTTCTGATAGGGATACTATATGGCGGTTGGCGTGTCATGTGGCCGAAACATTTGAGTTCCTGTCTCTTAATAAGGTGAAGCAGTGTTGTTGTACCTACGTGTCGCCTAATATCTTCGTATTTGATTATTTCCATTCTTGTTAGTATATACAGGCAACCAAACGGGCATATAGCCTTAGTTTATAATATTAAGTTATATCAACCACAAAACTGATCTACAAATACACAAACTGATTAGCGAAAAAAACTACAACAAATGGTGGAAGAGGGGACTACATAGAATTAAAGCCAATTTGCGATCTTACAGAGTCTTCTAGACTCTCCCGTTACCAAATCCTGAAAGGGCTTAAGAAGCAGAATGTAATCCAGAGAACGGAATGCGTTGTGTCGTAGTTTACAGCTTGACTGCGATATTTGCACCTTTCGGTCCAACAGATCCGACTTCAGCAAACATTTTTGAGTACCGGGTTAGCATTCCCTCTTCTATCTCTTCTCCTTAACCAGTCTGCCCTGCTGCAGCCTGTTATCTAGGATCACCGCGTGGAGGTGTAGAAGGGTCTTGGCAGCTCTGGTTCGCTAGCAGTCAGCTATGGGTCGCTGACCACTGCAGCTCATGCGCTGCTCCGCATCTTGATCCCTAAGTTAAGTTAATATCCACATCTCAGTAGTCTTTGGTAAACCTATTCGACATTATCTCTTCAGGAGAAACATGTATATATTGTACTATAGAGACCGGCTACCTTTACCAGATGTTTATTCCTGCTGTACGGGTCGACAACCTTTTCCGGATGTTTATATATTCTGTGTATGCCGACAAACCTTTACCGGATATTTACTTATGTTCTGGAGGCCGACAAACCTTTACCGGATGTTTATTCCTGCTGTAAGGGTCGGCAACCTTTACCAGATGTTTATTCCTGCTGTAAGAGTCGGTAACCTTTACCAGATGTTTATTCCTGCTGTAAGAGTCGGCAACCTTTACCAGATGTTTATTCCTGCTGTAAGGGTCGGCAACCTTTTCCGGATGTTTATCTATTCTGTGTATGCCGACAAACCGTTAACGGATGCTTACTTCTGTTCTGGGGTCCGACAATCTTTACTGTATGTTTACTTCTGTTCTGGGGGCCGACAATCTTTACTGGATGTTTACTTCTATTCTGGGGGCCGACAAACGTTTACCGGATGTTTACTTCTGTTCTGGGGGCAGACAATCTTTACCGTATGTTTACTTCTGTTCTGTTGGCCGACAATCTTTACTGGATGTTTACCTCTGTTCTGGGGGCCGACAATCTTTACTGGATGTTTACTTCTGTTCTGGGGGCCGACAATCTTTACTGGATGTTTACTTCTGTTCTGGGGGCCGAAATCTTTACTGGATGTTTACTTCTGTTCTGAGGGCCGACAATCTTTACTGTATGTTTACTTCTGTTCTGGGGGCCGACAATCTTTACCGGATGTTTACTTTTGTTCTGACGGCAAACAACCTTTGCCGGATGTTTACTTCTGTGGTAGAGTCTAGGTTTAGCTGAATAGTTTACTTATCTAAAAAGTTACAACATGTATCTACACAGATAAACACAGTAAACACTATTCTGACCATAAAACGAAACACTATCATTTATTATCTTGAATATCAACAAAAACCAACCGACATCTAAACTAAATAATCATAATATATTCATATATTGAACTACAATATGAGGTCTTAAGCACTAGCATTTTATATTTCCTCCAAGATATATGGTACCGAGATTCGTGCCGCTGCACTCCCGTATCGGCACACTCGACACACAATCATAAACTCGTCCTCACGATCGGATAATGTACTCAGTCGATCTGTGCATTCACACCTAATCAGAACATCTCGTTCTTATGCGTTCTGTACAACCGTATAACCGTTCACAACATACATCGTTCACAAGGTGTCATGCATCTACAACACACATTCAGATCTCTTTCTGTTCACATGGTGTCCATCATAAGCACCTATTGAGCAACTGGCCAAAATTCGAGATGTATGAAGGTACATTCACCCTGCAATATCACTAACTGTGATTGTCTTGACAACTTATCAGCCAATCTCCTATCCAGTTCATCCGTGCAGAGTATTTTATAGTCTCAAGCAACAACATGGCTGCCCAATGTTCAATGGCCTTCTGATGGTTGTCTGACTTTGCCATTGTAACAGTTCCAGCTGGAGCATGTGCGTTTAGGGCAGGGTGATTGGGCTGGCGACTCTGGGAATAAAGGTTGCCTGGATACGTGCCAAGCTCACCGTCTCGACACTAAGTCGACAAAAGAAACGAGGGGTTAGGCTGAAGAATTTGTCTGGTACAAATGGGGGTTCGGAGCTGAAAACTCTGGCTTTCCGAATCAGCGCGATGGGAGTTGGTGACAGTCAAATGCCGCCATGTCCGGCTACGAGAATTGATAGTGACAGTGAATAGGGGTTAATCATCCAATAACAACTAGTTAGAAGTATTGCCAAATTAGAGTGACGGTTAAGTCAGACAACCACCAGAAGCACATTGGCCGGTGATCATGTTGCTTGAGACTATAAAATACTCGGCAAAGATGAACTCAAACTGGCTAGGAGAGAAAAATTGAAAGACGGACTAGGAGAGAGATTGAAAGGCTGTTAGTAGTCTAGTAGACTGAGAGTTTGCAGGGTTACTGACCCACCATACACCTTCGAGTTTGGCCAGTCACTCTATAAGTGTGTGTGTGTTGGACACCCTGTGAACAGGAAGAGATCTGAATGTGTTTCATACGAGCGGGACATCTAGTGAACGAGGCGCGATCTAGTTACATATGAATGTAAGAATACGTGAAGAGATCGAAGTAACTGTGAATGTATATATCGCCTAAGTAAGCGATTTAAATGTATGTGGTATTATGCAGGCCACCTTGGGAACGATGTGTGCTCTGAGGTATGTGTATGCACAGATCGACTGAGTGAGTGACCACAAGTGAGTACGTGATCCAACTATAAATGACGTGATTTAATTTGCAGGTGAATGCACAGATAACTTGTTATTAAATATTTTACATTTTGTTATGTTCAATAGTGCTTACTGTGATTTTTACTGTGTGTAGTCGTGTCGTGGTGTGGATACATGTTGTAACACTTTAGATATGTAACTACTCTGTGAAACCTAGAATATGCCACATCATCACTCTTGCAACTACTTACAAATACTCTCAACTAGCTGGAGGACTATCCCCGAGTAATTGTCACTCTAAATGTCGTAGGTGGTCATTGCAACTTCAGACTGTCACCAACCCCCCCCCATCTACGGCAATTATAAACGTCAGAGTGGTCAGCTCCGAACCCCCATCTCATCTCTTAACACCCACCCCTGTACCAGACAAAGTCTTCCACCTAAACCCCTCCTTTCCTTTGACGACCTAGTCTGCCACTTCTGTTGTGGGGTACTACAACCTTAACCAGATGTTTCTTTATGCGTTAAGGGTCCACAACCCATACCAGATGCTTACTTCCGTTGTACAGGCCGACAACCATTACCGGGTGTTTATTTCTGTTGTGGGGGCCTACATCCATTACCGGAAGTTTACTTATGTTGTGGAGGCGGCAACCCTTACCGGATGTTTACTTCTGTTTTGGTGGCCGGCAACCCTTACCGGATGTTTACTTATGTTGTGGAGGCCGGAAACTTTACCAGATGTTTACGTCTGTTGTAGAGGCCGACAACCCTTACCGGATGTTTACTTCTGTTGTGTGGGCTGGCAGTATTCTTTCGGAAGAGGGTCAGAGGTCATGTTGGTAAGTGTAGAAGGCCACATTCATCAATAAATTATACATGATAGCAGTAATAACGAAAGTTGATCAATAATTAATCATATCTAGTCTTTTTAAGAAACATTTTCCTCGTCAAATCATAAATAACAACAACAATGTAAGTCTTTCTACTATTTGTCACGTGAAAATGACTCCACATTAGCCGGCACACGAACAGGTCAGGTTTAAAATACACACCTGCATTATGATTATGACCAGCATGGGCCATGGAGATATGAATTTGGGATTGCAGTCGGATGTTATCGACTTACAGGCCTGATCTAGCCCGATGGTCTTATATTACCGAGCCGTGCTCAACAAAATCACGATTACTTCAGATTCCTCATCATACTCAGCGATATTAAACACATCTCGTTGAACTGTTTATCTCATACTGAAAAACTGTTGGCGAGGACGCGTGCTGCATTGAAACCATAACTAAACTGCACAAGGGACATACATGCACTCAAACTTAAAATTTGATACTGTCATGCGCTTGGAGCTAGATCACTTTACCGAGGTCAAACATATCTTTTCAGTACCATTTGCAATTGCTCTCCTATATCAAACACATCGATACAAATGGATTTAGTTAATGGCCCAGTGACCTTACCAGGAATAAAACAAACGTTACATACATTAACTTAACTTAACGTGTTTATACTGGTTTAGAAGACTGAGGAGTCCGTATACGACCAGTTTCTGTTACAATCTCTTGATCTAAAAAAAAATAAAACCATGCTCATCCAATCTATTCTTGAATGCATTAATTGACTTGGCCTCCACTATTTCCTGTGTCAATGCATTCAAAGGGAGCCGCTACGAAATACATTTTTCAGCCAACTCAGGTTGTGAACTAGTTACTGATTTTTCATCGTATGTTTAACTCAAATTTTCCCTATTTCTTTTAAATATAAATTAAATTTGTTTTTATGTAAATAAACAGCGTACGAGCGAGACAAAGAAGTACTACCATGCTCCTATGAATTCATACTTTCTGTTTCAAAAGTAGCGGTTTAAAGCCTGTATCCAGTCAATTGTAGTGGCGTTTCAAAGCAATTACTTTGTTGAGCATGATAAGGTTGCCAATTCCATGCACAACCTTCTTAAATCGTTTTTACATTAAGTTAGTCAGGTTCCCTCTTATTCGTTTGTACTGAAAAGAACGATTTCTTACGCTATGTCCTAATTTACAGCGAGGTTGCGACATCTGAGTTTCTCTGCACCAGACAGTCGGTTTCAACAAAGCACATTTTATGGACTTTGTTTGCCTTCCTTCTTCGATCTCTATTCCATCATCCAGACTGCACGGGTGCAGACCTGTTTCTAGGACCGTCACTTGGGGGCAGAATAGGATCTTAGACAGCTCCGCTTCGGTGACTATCGCGGTTTCAGCTGACTTTTCTATTGCTGGTACCGGGCTTATCTCCCCACGACGCTCCTTATTCTCTCCTTGGAATGCATTTAGTGCATCCTGTTTCGGGAGTCCCGCTTGGAGGCAGAATAGGGTCTTGGTAAGCTCTGGTTCGTTGAGTCGCTGGCTGCTGTCAGGTCATTCACTGCGCTGATGTTAGTTCATTCACTGCACTGCAATCAGCTCATTCACTGTGTTACTGTCAGCTCATGCACTGTGCTACTGTCAGCTCATTCACTGTGTTACTGTCAGCGCATTCACTGTGTTACTGTCAGCTCATTCACTGTGTTACTGTCAGCTTATTCACTGCGCTGCTGTCAGCTCATTCCCTGTGTTACTGTCAGCTCATTCATTGTGCTACTGTCAGCTTATTCACTGTGAAACTGTCTGTCAGCTCATTCACTGTGCTACTATCAGCTCATTCACTGTATTACTATCAGCCCATTCACCGTGTTACTGTCAGCTCATTCACCGGTGCTACTGTCAGCCTATTCACTGTCCTGCTGTCAGCTCATCATTCACTGTGCTACTGTCAGCTCATTCACTGTGCTACTGTCAGCTAATTCACTGTGAAACTGTCTGTCAGCTCATTCACTGTACTACATGTCTGTCAACTCATTCACTGTGAAACTGTATGTCAGCTCATTCACTGTGCTACTGTCAGCTCATTCACCGTGCTACTGTCAGCTCATTCACTGTGCTGCTGTCAGCTCATTCACTGTGCTACTGTCAGCACATTCACTGTGCTGCTGTCAGCTCATACACTGTGCTACTGTCAGTTCATTCACTATGAAACAGTCTGTCAGCTCCTTCACTGTGCTGCTGTCAGGCCATTCAGTGTGCTACTGTCAGCCAATTTACTGTTCTGCTGTTAGCTCATTCACTGTGCTGCATCTTAGACACCGATCCAACTATAAGGCACTGACTGCTGACAGCCTATTAACTGTGAAACTGTCTGTCAGCTTATTCACTGGGCTGTTGTCAGCTCATTCACTCTCCTGCTGTCAGCTCATTCACTGTACTGCTGTCAGCTCATTCACTGTGCTGATGTCAGCTCATTCACTGTGCTGCTGTCAGCTCATTCACTGGGCTATTGTCAGCTCATTCACTGTACTGCTGTCAGCTCATTCACTGTACTGCTGTCAGCTCATTCGCTGTGCTGGTGTCAGCTCATTCACTGTGCTGCTGTCAGCTCATTCACTGTGCTGCTGTCAGCCCATTCACCATGAAACTGTCTGCCAGCTCATTCACCTTGCTGTTATCAGCTTATTCACTGTGAAACTGCCTGTCAGCTCATTAATGTGCTGCTGTCAGCTCATTCAATGTGCTTTTTCTTCTTCTTCGTCTTCTGCGCTCGATCTCAATCTTCCGCTACTAAGCCCTGAACTAGGCTTTGTAACTACCGCGATGTAGTCCGCAGATCGGAATGCGTTGTGTCGCTAGTTTACAGTTCATGTTAGATGTGCTACATCTACGACCCTAAACTAACTATCAGTCGCTGACTGCTCTCATCTCGATTCCTGCTTCTTTGGCCTCTGTTATAAATGTGACATATATTCTGTCATGTTTATCCCCCTGGCGCTTGCAGTGTTTGGTATACACTTAAACGAAATGTCAAAAATATCGTGACAGATCTATTCGCATTGTAATTTTACTTGTTAAAATCTACTAGCCTTCGAGAAGTGCATCGGTTTGAGAACTTTCTCACAAAAAGGGGAATTTTTTTCAGGTAATGGTCGCGCACGCTGTAATATACCCAGCTGGAGCTAGCTACCTCACCTAAAACAACTGGGAAATCGTCCAATTAAATCTCCAATACGTCATTCCTGACAAGACAGATTTGGTAAGAGTCTTCTGTGATGGGACAACCATTATAGGACTTCCGTAACAGAAATACTTTTAAGCAACCACTTTTCCGTGATTACCTGAATTGGACTACCCTTTTCTGACTTGCTTTATGGGACTACCTTTATGGGACTTCCTTTACGGTACTACCTTCATCGGACTGCCTTTATGAGACTACTTTTATCAGACTATCTTTTAGGGACTACCTTTATGGGACTACCCTTTATGGACTACCTGTATGAGACTACCTTTTAGGGACTACCTGTATGAGACTACTTTTCAGGAACTGACTTTATGGGACTACCTTTTATGGACTAAAGTTATGAGGCTACATTTATGGGACTATCTTTATTGGACTAGCCTTATAGGACTACCTTTTGGGGATTATCTTTATGGGACCTTTTGTATGGGACTACCTTTATAAGACTACCGTTATGGGACTACCTATACGAAACTACTTTATGGGACTGCCTTTATAAGACTACTTTTGTGGGACTATCTTTATTAGACATCCCATAAAAGACTACATTTATGGAATTACTTTTATGAGACTAAGTTATGTTACCACCTTTCATGGACTACCTTATCGACTAAATATGTATGCAAACAATGTCCGCCTTAAAAGGGCCAAAGGAATAAAAAATACTTGTGAACGTGGCGGAAGATGCAGCCGTGAATGAGCTGACAGCAGCCAGCGACTCATAGATGGCTGATTGCATTATAGTCAGTGAACCAGAGTTGACTAAGGTTATATTCTACCTCCAAGCTCCGGTCGTAAAAACTGGTTGCTCTAGTGTAGTCAGGAAATATATATACAAGTACAGAACTTGCGAAAGACAGATTATGAGAAGCTCAGAGTGGCTCAGAGAGAATCATGGAACTGCGAGTAGTACAAATGTCGCCAAGGAAGGGAGAAATTCCACATCACCCATTTTGTTTCAGGACGTTGTGAAAGAAGCGAAATCATGCAAACATCGTCGGGCTGGACGTTATAGTGCATGAGTGACAACATATGGACACGTCGAACAACGTTTTGGTATACCTGTACACCTTCGCGGGGCCGACCACCTATGTGAGATAGACTAACCAAAGATCTACACCCGCATTGGTACAGTTCAGCAAAAGATCGGAACGCTTGTAATCGATTCTTGGCTGCCTCGCATACGTCACATCTATCGGATTGGAGCCGAGGGTAATGTGAATGTGATTTATATATTATTTTTTTTATTTTTTATTTTTTTTATTAAAACTGAGATTTTTTTAAATTTCATTTTGCGTTCACCTTGTTTCTCTATTCCCCAAGACGGTCTGTCTTGCACTGTGATTTTTATGTTGCGCCTGTCAGTCTTGTGCATCCGACTTCGGCATCCATTTTATGTAAGGGTCTGGTTCCTCTTACATTTTCTAAAGGTTTGCTTCCCCGGGTAACGGCCGGTGATGGGGATTGAACCCTCTAACTTCGGGTTGGGAGTCTTGTCACTTAGCCTCTACACCACGCCACCCCCAAACTCTGAGATAGATTGTGGTATTCAGTGAAATGGAAATCCAGCATCGATGAAATATGACAGGAAATATATCCAGGATGATCAATACTACACAATCTTCCGTTTCGGATTCCTTTCATCTTGTAAATACATTTTGAGCTGGGTAATTATTTTCGCCGTTTCACAAACAGTGATGTATTAGTATGTTATCTGTCTAAGCTGAATGGGGTTTCATGAAGTTTTCTGTCGGGATCAGTTTAAGAATACAGTTGGTTTAGCTATATTGCAGTGTAATGGATCTCTGTTACAGCTAGCTCTGCGTTTTACCCAGTGTGTTTGGAAAACAAAATCTGAGTTTATTAACTTCTAGAGTTTAAGTGAATATCAGTTGGTGTTGCAAGCTTTTCGCAAGATGTTATGTAACTTAACATGACCTTAACTTAACATAACTTCTGGTTTAGAAGACTGCAGATCTGTATACAGCCAGTTTCATTTACATTCATGTGTTCTAAACATACATATGATGCGCATCCAATCTATTCTTGAATGTATTAATTAACGCTGCCTACACTATTTCCTGTGCCATTGCATTCCAAGCATTCACCACTCTCAAATTAAACAAATATTTCCTGGTATCTAATCTGGGCCTTTCTTTAATAAATTTGTAACTGTGCCCTCTTGTTCTTGTAGGTGGTTGAATTTTGAAAAATTAATAATAGTCTAACTTAACCTTACCGTTGATCATCTTATAAACCTTTATTAAGTCACCTCGAATTCTTCTCTTTTCTGTACACTGTAAGCAGGTTGTTATGTGTCTTTCCTCATAACTGTAATTTACCTGTTGCCCGTTCTGCGTGGACTTCTATTTACACATTGATGATTTACGAAAATATTTTCATGTGCGTTCCCTCGCTGGTTTCTTCTTCTTCTTCTTCTTCTTCTTCTTCTTCTGCGTTCGTTCTCAATATCCCGCTACCAAACCCCGAATAGGGCTTTGCAAGTAGCAGAATGTAGTCCAGAGAACGGAATGCGTTGTGTCGCTAGTGTACAGCTTGACTGCGATATTTGTACTTTTCGGTCCAACACATCCGTCTTCGGCAGGCTGGTTTATTAATTTCCCATCTTCATGTGAACATTCAGTCTTTACCAACAAGCATTTACAAACAGCACACCTGAGACTCACGTGTCCAAACCTCACTTCATATGCTACACAAGTGGAAAGGAATTGTGTGCTAAAATTGGTCTACACGGTTATCTCCGGACAAACAGAAGTGTCTGACAAACACAACACGTCTAACTGTTGTTGTCGTCATCATTCGCGATGAACGATTACAATTATTATTATACCAACATGCACCAGTGCTTCAGACTAGGAGGATGGACAAGAAAACAACAAAGTGGTTATGTTAAATAAACATTAAATATGCATTGATATTAAATAAATATGTCCACGATAATACCACACGAAAGTGTAATGACTTAATAGTTGAAGCGAGCAACGCGTTCTTACAAAAACTTCAAATCATTTTCTAAGAATTCGGAATGGGGCACACACTTGTTAATGTTCCATCTTAGCCTCTTGACATTTCTGAAAACACCCAAAAAGAAATGGTTGGAAAGGGCACATCCTCGTGCGACTAATTGCCTTTCGGCGAGACGTGAGAACAACCATTATGATGTGAGAAATGTCTTTCACAGCCGCACGCACAGAATGGACATCGAGATCGCAGTAAATTGAAAGTTCTGGTATCAGTGTCTGAAGGTGCTCCTTTTACTTGTCTGCACTTTTTGTGGAAACAAGTATTTATTTTCGCGCGTTCCTGGGACGAGCGTTAGGGGGTGTGCCCGTCTAACTAAGATGTAGTCGATTTTGTCGCTATTTCTAAGTCGCTATTTGAAGCAAAATTTCCTGTTCATATATACTCTTTCTCGTCTTTCTTGTCCATTACATGGCATTTGGCCAATGGACGAGAGCTTGAGTACTGCCGGATATCACAGCAACAACTTTTGCTTCTTCTTCTTCTCTTTGACTATTTCATGGCATTGGGTCAAAGGGCAAGAGCTTAAGTTCTGTAGGATATCAAAACAACAACTGTTGTTACTTCATGTTCTCTTTTACCATTGCTTTGGCATTGGGCCGAAGGGCGAGAGCTTTAGTGCTGTAGGATATCAAAACAACAGCTTTTGTAACTTTATGTTCTCTTTTACCATTGCTTGGCATTGGGCCGAAGGGTGAGATTCCGAGGGCTGCTGTTTATCATAGCAATAACTTATGCTTCTTCTTGATCTCCTTTACCATTACATGCCATTGGAAAGGAGGGCGAAAGCTTCAGAAAGACAGAAATGAAGAATGGAAGAAAGAAAAAAGAAAGGAAGATTTAATAAACAAAATAGAAGATCAAGATAGTGAGCAGCTCATGAGCTGCAGCGGTCAGCGACCCATAGCTGACTGCTAGCGCCAGGGTCAGGGAACCAGAGCTGACAAGACCCTTCTACACCTCCACGCAGTGATCCTGGATAACTGGCTACAACAGAGCAGACTGGCTAAGGAGAAGGGATCGAAGAGGGAATGCTAACTCGGTACTCAAGAAATGTTTGCTGAAGTCGGATGTGTTGGACCGAAAGGTGCAAATATCGCAGTCAAGCTGTAAACTACGACACAAAGCATTCCGTTCTCTGGACTAAATTATGCTTCTTAGGCCTGTGTGAGGGTTTGGTAGCGGGAGATTGAGAACGAACGAAGCCAAGCCAAGTCATAAGCAAAATAGAGGAAATTAAAAAAAAAAAAATGTTTACTTTCTTTTTAAATGAAAAAAAGAAAAAGAGAAAGCAAAAGAAAGACAGGAAGAAATGGAAAGAGAAAGAAAGAAACTGAGGAAAAGAGAAAGAAAGAAAAAAAGGAAGGAAGAGAGAACGAAGGAGAATGACATTTCAGAAATTTGTAAAGAAAGAAAGAAAGAAGGAAAAGAAAAGAAAAAATATGAGAAAGAAATTAAAAAAGAAAAATATAGATAAGGAAATAGAGAAAGAAAGAGAAAGAGAAAGAATGTTAAAAGTAAAAAGAGAAACAGCAAAAGAGAGATAGGATAAGAAGAAAAAAGAAAGAAAGAGACAGAAAGAATAAGATAAGAAAGAAAGAAAGAAAGTAAGAAAGAAAGTAAAAAAGAAAGACAGTAAAATGGAAAGAAAAATAGAAAGAAATCACAGACAGACAGAAAATAAGCGAAAATGGAAATACAATCAAAAGACAGAAAAATCAAAGACAGACAAGCAGACAGGCAGGCAACAGTCACAAAGAAACAGACCGTTGATATTAAACCGCAGATCAAATTAGCAAAAATAATGAAAATCAAAGAAGCATGAAAATTTATCCGGCGATTGATTTGGGTCTTCAACGTTTACAAATTGTATTAATATTCATACTTTGGTATGAGAGCATTTGAATTTGTTGAGAAAGTCACTGGTTTCATATTGAAACCTTTACTGACTTAGAATACCCTTTTCCCACTCAGGGCTGAATTCAGTTGAGAATTTATACCGTTGAAATTAAAAAGGACATACGTACGATTTCATTTTATTTGATCCTTGCTCTGTCAAAGCCAATCAATCATCGATTTAGGCTTAACATGACGCTGGTGTGTTCTTTAGTACTCTATTTTATGTTTTGATTTATTGCTGAAGTGTGATTTCTAAGCTTGGATTAAATTGATTCGTTGCCGTCCCGGATTTGTTTGCAGCTTTTAGAAAAATGGATACGTTTCGCATTAGTTAGACAGTTGTAATAACAAATGTGGATTTGTTGCAGACGCAGCACATTAATATAATTAAGAAAACGATAATGACTTCATGTTAGAGATGCTCAACAAAGAGGAATAGACGATCTATGAATATATCCAAGACCAAAGCATGCGAAAAAGTTACTTAGCCATCGTCGATGTTAAAAACTTGGAGGGTCTTTAGGAATACTGCTGTTTTGGACGCCTTCTCAACGTGACGAATAATACAGAATACGAACTATGGTTCTTGTGCGTTAATTCACCCATTCTGAAATTTTATACCATTCATTGACCACACGTGTTTCTGTACAAAATATAATTATGTGTCTAGCTACAGGAGGCCAAAATTCTGTGATGTTCTGCAGAATGTTGTCGAACGGGTCTAACTGACGGACTTTATTCTGATGTCGCCACATAAACTCACACATGTAAGAATCTATCACGTGTCTGTGTGTTCCGTTTTGGTTAGGGTTAGGTGCCCTTTAACCATGTGCCAGAACGAACAGGAATGTCCTGCTGACATGTGCGACATCTCTAACGATCTTGGCGAACTGTGAAAGACAAAGTCATAACATGATTTTTAGCACAGTCGGACAGTGTGTATATGTCGTCTTTCCTGCAAAAACTGCACACAATTTATTTTCTTGCGTGCCAAGTGTGACAACTGCAATAAATCTATCTTCCACGTACGGTGTTAGATCTGAGAATGACATGGACATAGGTTTACCGCGCGAATTGAAGACGCGCGAATTGAAAAGTATGAAACTTCGTGTGGCTCAGGTCAGGTCAGGTCATCCCGTAACCGGTGAGGTCGTGTGGCTACATTCTACTAAATTTGACCTATTATAATCCGTGGGTGAATTAGCGCACAAGTACCTGAACTATTATAACAAGACGTCTCCTCACGGGGTGGGCGGCATTTTTGTCCATTATCCTACCTTCGAGGCTAAAAAGGACTGGGGGATAGACTTTCAATGCGTTGTTCATGTCCCCTTGTACTCCACAACAACATTCACAATACTTTAATTGGAAAGCTTATTACTAATTCAACATCAATAGCTGAGGATAGAGATCGTTGGATACGAAGTTCGGACCAGCAGCGGTACAACCCATGCTGAGGAACGGACCACCAGGTGATCATGTAACTGTGACTTAATGCATGCTGTTACAGGACATCAAGAGGGAAGTGAATGAGACAAGCAACCTAATTATATCAAACTAAAATTCCAAGACCACGCAAAGAGTTCTGGCACAGCCTTCCTGTAAGGATGCATCCAGAGTAAATGTCAAATGTCTCGTAAGGAATTAAACGTAGAACAAGAATCACAATTGTGATTTGAGTGTACCTATGTCCCTTGCCCATTTAATTTATGTATGAGTTGCAACACTTGTTTGATGACAGAAGCTACTATGGAAAGCTATGAACTGTCTTAAAAGACGAGGAGATTTCGATAGCAGGGATTGATGACAGTAATGATATATAAAAAAGGTATTAAGTAGTGCCATACCAGATTTTTTCGCCTGGGTGAGCGAATTAAATACTTCACTATATCAATTTCATTCAATTCACGTGCCGTCTCACATAATGACGGTTTCTTGCAATGATTCTTCTACATTCTCTCTCCCCCTGGTGGTACTCAGAATCAGACGTCTGCCTGTTCATCGCTTGATTTTATCCTCCCCCCCCCCCCCCCCCACCACGTGCACGACTATTTTCAACCTTTTCCTCTACGCTAGTGTTTACAAGAATGCCAGTCTTTTAATGTGGTCAAATACGAATGTGTCGGCTCTTTATGTCTTTCAATAACTTCCTTTCCACACCTAGTTTTCCAAGACCTCTATATTTCTTATCTTTTGTTTCCCTGTAATAAGACCCATTCTTACGTACCTCCACATCTTCAGGGAGTCTATACTACCTTCTTCTAACTGCTTGTTCGTTGTGCAAGTTTCCGCACGATGTACTAATGTTGAGTATATATAACACTTGACCTCTCTTATTTTTTCAAATGTAGCCCAACTCTCTAGATGTGATTGATTATCTTCTTGATTCTGCTGAATGTATCCATCGCCATATTCTTCTCTTGATTTCATTCTCACATTTGCAATCGTCGGTACAACATGTCAAATGTAATCGTCGGTACAACATGTCAAATGTAATCGTCGGTACAACATGTCAAATGTAATCGTCGGTACAACATGTCAAATGCAATCGTCGGTACAACATGTCAAATGTAATCGTCGGTACAACATGTCAAATGTAATCGTCGGTACAACATGTCAAATGTAATCGTCGGTACAACATATCAAATGTAATCGTCGGTACAACATGTCAAAGATAAAAGAAACTTGTCACCTGTGACAGGTCCTATATATTTATTGATGGGAAAAAAACATGAAAAAAAACTAGTAAAAGTTGATTAAGGTTGAGCTTAATCAAAATTTCAAAATGGGTATGGTCAGATACCGCACCGAGACGAGAACACAAACAAAACCTACGTTACGACCAATAGGCCTTCATCAGGGACATATATTTAGTGATGCACAATTGGGGCTTTCTTTGTTCGTTCGTTCTCTATCACCGGCTACCAAACCTTGAAAAGTGCTTTGCGAGTAGCAGGATGTTGTCTGGATAATGGAATGCGTTGTGTCGTAGTTTACAGCGATATTTGCATCCATCCGACTTCAGCAGGTATTTTAAGGTACCGGGTTAAGTCTTTCCTCTTCGATCCCTTCTCCCCTTCTCTTTAGCTAGTTTGCTCTGTTTCAGCTTGTTATCCAGGATCACCGCATAGAGGTTTAGAAGGGTCTTGACAGCTCTGGTTCGCCGGCCCCGACGCTAGCAGTCAGCTTAGAGTCACTAACAGATGCAGCCCTTTCACTGATCAGCATCTTGATCCCAAACTCAAACTTTGTAACTTGGCTTCTCGTCAAATAGTTTCATCGCATAATAACTGCTTGTCCATATCACATCACAATAACCGGTCGTCAGTGAATTGCCTTTGCCATATCACATCACAATAACCGGTCGTCAGTGAATTGCCTTTGCCATATCACATCACAATAACCGGACGTCAGTGAATTGCCTTTGTCATATCACATCACAATAACCGGACGTCAGTGAATTGCCTTGGCCATATCACATCACAATAACCGGACGTCAGTGAATTGCCTTGGCCACATCACATCACAATAACCGGTCGTCAGTGAATTGCCTTGGCATGTCCTAACAAAAAAACTTCGAGGCATCACCAGAATCGCCATGGCCTGAACCCCAATAGGAAAACGTAACAGGAATCTACTTGCAATTGCCTGGACAAGAATTAAAGAAATTGAAATGTAGATCATGAACCATAGCTAGGGCAGGATACCTATGACGGCCAGGTACATGGTGAAGCAGAGCGAATGTTGTGTTGCTTTTAACTGATTCACTCCTCTGTGCCGATATATCGGCTCAGGAAGTTATATCGATGCCATCAGGCTTATACATTGGCTTTACTAATTAGCATACATGTCTACAATTTCATCTATACTAAGTTTTCTTAAATTTATAAATCTGCCTGTATTTCTTAGTGGCAGTTTGCAAAATTAAAAAAGAGTGTCTCCAGAGGTCCAAAATATTCTGGCGGGGAAAAGTTAAAACACCTTCATACGTGATTGTCACATAGCGAATTGTAAGTCACTCACTAAAGACCCAAACAGAAGAATACATTTCCTGGACAATTTGTTTTAAAGGACAATATGTTGCTGTTGTTTAATGCCTTCAATGGGTAAGTGTACTCTCTTGCGCGTCCTGGAAAGGGCATTACATTTCGGGTTGTAGTAGCTTTCCTCGAATCCCGAGCGAGCTGATCAAGGTGCATCACGGTCATCCAGACGTATGCGCTATGGTTGAGTTCATCTGCGTGACGCTCCCTACTATGGGGATCACGGAAATCCACATTTCGTCAACCACACTGCCTTGAAAACAACTTGTTTCCATTGAACGCTGCATAGGAAAGAGATAGTGATCTTGGGCAGTATATTGTGCCTGACATTGACGGGACGACCTAGTCAGTATTCTGCGCTTGACCAAACTAGGGTCTAAGCTCCCCTACCAGACAGAAGGTAGATGTCCTTCCACAATAAATCTAACTATTTATTGTGAAGTTTTCGACACTCTATTGAACAATGTCTCAGCTTGTTAAGAGCTTGACTAGCTCCGTACCTCGCTGTTGCCTTACCTTCTCTAACTATAGATTAACAGCTGGATTAACTTAAGTATTATTCGGAGAATAGAAGAAAAAAGATCGCTGTAAACATTTAAGTATGTAGTTCAAACAGCAAACGACATTTACGAGTGGTGCTATCAATTTCATCGCGTAAAACAAATTGTTCCAGAAACTACCGGTGCAAGATTTCATGTACGTGCTTTGGAATAAGCTCACGTTAACAATCCTGGTTTGTATGTTTGATAAAGAGAAAGTGAAATAGTGATCGTGTATCAGCGTGAATCTTTGTTTTTCTTTGATCAGAAGAAAAAGAAATTTGATCAGAAGACAAAAAAAGGACTTGAGAGGAAGAAGAAGACGAAGAAGAAGAAGAAGAAGAAGAAGAAGAAAAATATGATGATGATAAGGATGATGATAATGAGTAGGAGGATAATAGTTCAGAAAAATCAGAAGATATAAAGCAAAATAAAGAAGAAAAAGACGAAGTGAGGACGAAGAAGAAAAAAACGCAGAAGAAGGAGAAAAAGTAGAAGAAGAAGAAGAAGAAGAAGAAGAAGAAGAAGAAGAAGAAGAAGAAAGAGGAGGCGAAAAAACGAAGAAAATATAGAACAAAAGGGTGAAGAAAAAGAATAAGAAAAAAGTGGTAGAAGCAGAACAAGTATAAGAAGCAAGAATAGATTAAGTATATGCAAAAGAAGAAAAAGCAGATGAAAAAAGACAATATATAATAAAATTTAGAAAAACACAGAAGAAGGAACAAAAGTTATAGAGAAGGAGAAGAAGAATTAGATATAGAACTAAATAAAGCAGGCAAAGAAGCAGAGAAGAAAAAGAAAAAGAAGAAGAAGAGAATAAAGATGTAGAGATCGAGAAACAAAAAAACCAGACGAAGATCACAAAGAAGTAAAATAATAAGAAGGGAAGTAGTAAATAAGAAAAAAAAGTATAAGAGAAAACAGGACAAAAAGAAAAACCGGAAAAAATTGAAAAGAAAAAAAGACACATTCGCAGAACCGTAGATGGAAATGAATGATGTTAGGGCCAATGAATACAGAGAGAAGTAGCAACGACAGAACTCATTCAGTAAGGCAATATAGATAATTGTATACAGAGTGACAAAAGCGCTTGATGAAAGGCGCGTCTGGCATCGACCATGTCTTCAATAAGATCCATAATCATTGACTGATTGTTAAGGATCATAGGCTGCGTGCGTTTTGCACATCTTTGGTTGGGTTTTAATCATCTGAACTCATTTGCCTACTTTAAAGTGACCATTCATGAAAGACAGCAACAAAGTTCGTGCATTTTTGTAACCCTCCCCACCTCTTAGCAATGGCCTACTTTAGATAGGCCGTCTGACACCGGGAGAAGCGTCATAATCCACCACCGACTAAATTACGGAACTCATATTGTGCCATGGTTTATAATCAATCCATGCTTCACATAGAGAAATAAAACAAATTCATGGTACAACACAACAAATCACTGTTGAGAATGATGCTTTCATAGAATCCTGCCATGACACCAACTGCATTTAAATCGTTGTTTCTCGCACATGCTATTATAATTGACACATTCAAGTTCCGTCATTAAGTCGGCCGTGGAATGTGACGTTTCAAAGAGATGTCTCTGTGAGTCAGAATGCCTGTATCTACAGTAAGATGTGCCTTAGCCCACATCCCTTCACTTTTAATCTACACCTCTCCTATTCACTTAGCCTCTAACATCTTGACAAAACACACAAGATTAACTCTTTCCCCTCCATAATATTTTAGACATCTTGAGACATTTGTTCTTGCATTGTAAACTGCTTTCAGAAGTACAGGTATATTTAATAATTTCAGGAAAACTGGTGTAGAGAAATATTTGTGTATGACAATTGTTCTAGCAAATGTATCAGCTCTTTGGTATTGTAGGAAAGTTTATAAGCCGATATATCGGTTCTACCGAGTATATCAATTACATTTTATGACCACCTAAATATAGTAAAAGCTTAGTTTAGTTCCATATAATTCACCCCTTATATATATATAACTTTACTAAATGTCCCCATCATCTTGTCAGCCATGACTGAAGGGGGCTACAAACTGTGACAGATTTTGAGCCTGGAAATATCGGTATCCCTGGAAAGAGGTATAAGATCACAAAAAGGTTGCTTTTTTTTAGTTTAGCTGATCAGTTGAGAGGAGTGAGACATAGGTGTGAATTATCATCTTCTTTCTTTAATATCTACACAACACAAATATTCAAACAGATTGAGAGGATGCCAGAGCTTGTCATTGGAGGAGTGATAATGAATAACTATAGCTATAAGGTTGGTGCAATTTTTATGGCAAAAAGTCAGCAAGAATTGCAGAAGCTTGTGACAACAATATACAAAATAAGTCAAGAGTTTGTATTTGACATAAAAATAAGAAAATTAAACTGTGATAATTGGAAAAAGTGACAAGAAGGTATATATGCAGATAAAAATAAAAGATCAACTACAGGAACAAAAATGGAGTTCCTGCTATCTAGGTCATATAATAAAAGGAGAAGGCAAATGTGAAAAAGAAATCAGAAAGAGAATAGGTGTGGCCAAAATGATATTCAGAAACATGCGACACATTCTGACATTCAAACATTCAAACAGATAAAAAATAAAATTAAAATTAGAATTGTCATGTGTTATATATACTCTTCACTACTTTATGGCGCAGAAACGTGGACCCTGAATAACAATAATAAAAACGATTATTGAAGCCTTTGAAATGTGGGCATATAGAAGATTGAGTCGTATTTCTTGGAAAGAGAAGAAAACAAATTTGGAGATATAGAAACCGTTGGGGTGATAAGAGAATGAATGACCGAAACCAAGGTTACACAGGTTAGATAGGTTGGTCGTGGATCAAGATGCTGAGCAGCACATGAGCTGCAGTGGTTAGCGACCCATAGCTGACTGCTAGCGTCAGGGCCAGCGAACCATAGCTGCCAAGACCCTTCTACACCTCCACGCGGTGATCCTGGATAACAGGCTGCAGCAGGGCAGACTGGCTAAGGAGAAGGGATCGAAGAGGGAATGCTAACCCGGTACTAAAAAAATGATTGCTGAAGTCTGATGTGTTGGACCGAAAGGTGCAAATATCGCAGCCAAGCTGTAAACTACGACACAACTCATTCCGTTCTCTGAACTACATTCTGCTACTTAAGCCCTTTCAGGGTTTGGTAGTGGTAGATTAAGAACGAAAGAAGAAGAAGAAGAAGAAGAAGAAGAAGAAGAAGAAGAAGATAGGTTGGTCACATAACCAGACATACCTTCTTGTTGAAGAACATGATAAAGGATATGGTGGAATGCAGTCTTCCAAAAGGTAGACAATTTTATAAGTGGACGAATAACATCAGAAGATAGACTGAAAAAAGCCTGTCGGACTAAACGTCTTCATTTCCTTTAACATCCATGTTTGAGATAATTAAGACTAAGAGTTAAATACACTTTCCTCTCAAGACACAAAAGCACACAGCGGTCGAGTTTCAATTTTACAAGTTTCAAGCCGTGATCTCCAGAAAGGTAAGACCAGCGTCTAGTCATAATGGAGATTGACGAAAACCACAGAGATCCCGCGCATACTCTGTGTACGTAAAAGAGCACTTCGCAGTTAACAATTTGACGCTGGCTTCCTGTAGAGGGCCATCTACAGAGTTGACCCTTTGCTTCATTTGAAGCTGGATGAAGACGTACAACATATACACGTGTCTACGAAGAGCTATGCAGTTTTCCCAATCTTTGAACCTTATCAATGCGTCAATACTTAAAGATTAAAGATTAATCTCAAGGGAAAGAATTCGATAATTTAAAACGAGGTCCCTAAAAGCAACCTTATAATTTCAATATTAATATTCATATTTTACAAGTACTTTAGTGTCAGGCTTTTTCTGGTAAATAAAAATGTGTTAGTACATCCATTTTAATACTGACGTCAAGCTACTAAATGTTCACTTAACGTAAAAAAACTCCGACAATGGCGTTCACGAGATGTTCAGGGTCAAAGGAATTACCTCCCCTTACAAACATAGACTGATCCTGAGGCATGAACATCTGACCTTCAAGGGACACGTTAAAAAAAAAGTACTGATCTCTCCTTACACTGATAATTTCCAAACAAATAATTCTTCGTTAATACTAAAAACACCTAAAATAGAACGACGCATCTAGCTGAAAATAGTTGTGTTGACCTAGAAACTTCAGTCAGAATGTGCTGTGCAAATGTCACTCCGCTAGAGCTCATCGTTGAAGAGGTTTTGCAACACGGACAAACAGACACGCGTATTTTCTTGTTCTATAGTATAAAATTAAGGTTTATTTTTTTTAAAATCCCCCACCTAATTGAGCGATTCGTGCTAACAGAATTGCGATTTAAGATTATCACACTCACACACATGCAGATATCGTTAGCAAAATTACTTTAAAAAAGTAAATTCAGTACCAGACACCTTGACAGACGTCATGAAAGCTGCTAAAACTACTCTTTTCATTAAGAATACCTTCTGCAACATTACGTATAATGACTTATTGCGAGCAAGCTGGTAGAAGCTACGTTACTACTGACGGTTTTAACTAAGAAAGTGACGCTGTGCAAGTTAATAATAGACATACGCCAAGATGTTTTACTGGGCACATTGATGTTGTGTTTTTGAATATTTGAGACGTTTTAGGAAATCAACTTATTTGTGTCTCCTAAAAATGGTGACGATTGTGGTGACGAAGGTGAAGGTGATGATTATCACGATAAATATATTGGAGATGGCTATGATGGTTGTAAAGATGGCGGTGATTATGGTGGTAATGACGATGTCTGTGGTGGTGGTGGTGGTGGTGGTGGTGGTGGTGGTGGTGATGATAGTGATAATGATGGTGAGGCTGAACGTGATGGTGATGGTTGGTACAATCACGATGACGGCAGTGGTAAAAATGATGGGCATAGTGACAGTGGTGCTGATGAGGGTAATGATAATGTTAGGAAAAATGGTGATGATGAGGGTAATGATGGTGATAGTGGCAATGGTGATCATGAGGGTAATGTCGTTGTTGTTCTTATCTCATAGCTCTTTGCAGCCCATTGCAATTCTTATATAGATACAGGTCTTCTTCGGTTGTTTCACTGCTCCATACAGTGTGTTGACAATTGTCGGCAGTGCTTGTAAGAATCTTTTCCTCGTGTCTGCAAGCGCTTTGCCCTCAATGAGTAGGCGTGTAACTGTTTCATCAGGATCAGAGACAATGTCTGCACAAGGGCAGGTGCTGGGGATTGATGCGGTTTAAGTGGCTATTGACTCTGTTATATCCTGTTCGGAACTGACAGTTGAGACTTTGATCTCTTCTATGTAGTTTATTTATGTCATCGTTACTTTGTGACTTTTCGCTAAATACTCTGCGACCTGTTGTTTCCGTCGCCCACGTGTTCATCCAGATTTCCCGAGTATTATTCTTAATAATTTGTTTTACTGTGTGGTTACTGCAGGGTTTATCCAAATGTTATTTCGAGGCTCCTGTTTTTGCCAATGGTGATAATGAAAATGGTAATGATGGTGTTAATGACAATGGTGATAATGACAATGGTAATGATGGTGTTAATGACAATGGTGATGATGATGATGATGTTTATGATGATAGTGAGGGCGTTGGTCGTGATCATTATTTTAGTATAATGAGCGACGCGTCTGATTAGTCAAGTTGTGAAGCACCCGCTTTTCAAGGTATAAGTGTGGGATTCAACTCCTGCTACGGGCACGATTCAGTTGACCCAGGTGTATAACTGGTTCAGTTTTAAATAGATACCCATGGGATGACGTGGGCTAGTGGTTAAGCGTCACGGCTCACAATCTTAAGGTGCTGAGTTCGATGTCCATCACAGCACTGACCGTTACCCTGAGAAAACATACCCTTAGAAACTGAAGGAGGAAGCAGACCCTTACATAAAATGAATGCTGAAGTCGGATGCACTGGACCGACAGGCGCAAGACAAAAACCACAATGTAACGCAAACCTGCCTTGGGGAATAGAGAAATAAGGCGAACGCAAAAACAAAAACCAAACACCCAACCTACGTTCAGGTAAGGACAGACCGCGTGGAATGGAACTGGTCCTCACACAAGCTGGAGCTTAGTACAATTCTTAACAATTCATTCCTGACGGCTGTCTCTGCTATGAGACGTCATGTATTTATCAGGGATGATATTGGTTATGATGACGATAACAGTGCAGATGAAAGTAAATGTCATGGATATGACGACAAAGATAACCCTCATGACATTTCATGCCTGGCGTTGCAAAACGGTGTCCTAGCCTTTGTTGTCTGCCAGTTCTTGAAAAAACGTGATATGTCGCTACGTGTTTCATCTGACAAAAGTTATTGTAGACTGTTCTGTGACATCAATCGTTGCTTACAACTGCAACCTAGATTTCACAAAATGCTAAAATATTACTTTACAGTTATTTTCTAGTCAGTAAAATAACAATCACTTCGTTTTTTGTGCAGTTAATTATTATCTCTGTCTGTATGTTACTCCTATCTCTCTCTCTCTATATATATATACTTACTTACTTAGTCGCTCCTCTTCTACCGTGAGGTGTAGAGGTTTGCCAAATAGAACGCCAACCTGCTCTATTCGCCGTCTTTTTCCGGGCCTCTTTCCAATCCAGCCCTCTATCACTTAGGGACTGTCGTATGTTGTCTTCCCAACGTACTTTGGGACGTCCTCGGGGTCTGCGTCCCATGACCGCTTTGGTATCCGATCTTCTTCCATTCTACAGGCATGGCCAAACCACTGTAGTTGGGACTGCTCCACTAGTGTCTGCAAGGGTTGAACTTCAAGATTGCTACGTATTGTCTGGTTACGGATCTTGTCCCTTTTCGTCACCTGAACCGCCTTTCTTAGGTACCTCATTTCTGAAGTTTGTAATTGCTTTTCTTGGGCTGTAGTCATTGCCCATGACTCACATCCATATGTCAGGACAGGCACATAGGTCGAGCAGTATACATCCATCTTTGTTTTCCTGCTTATTTCTCTTCTGCTGAGGAAACCTCTGTTTATTGCATGGAACAGTCTACCTGCTGCTGCCCTTCGTGCAGTTAACTCCTCTTTGATTCCTCCCCTGCTGTCTATTACCACTCCTAGATATTTAAACTTGCTGACCTACTCCAGTGCTCGTGTTCCCAGGGTTATCTGATGTCTCTTTTCATCTCTGGCGATCACCATGGTATTTGTTTTGGAGTTGCTGATGTGCATTCCTCTCTTCTTCAACTGTTCTTCCCAGACCTGCAAGTTGATCTGGAGATGTGCTTCGGTTTGCGTGATCAGGGCCACATCGTCTGCAAATGCTAGTTCCGATATGTAACTTGGTCTCATCTTCCAGTACCCTACTTCATACTTTTTTGTCCGTTCCTTGCAGGCTTTGATGACTTCATCCGTGAGGAGTATGAACAGGTACGGTGATATAATGTCCCCCTGTCTTACTTCGCTAGTGGTCTTGAACTCTCCTGACTTTTGATTTGATGTCCGCACATAATGTCTGCATGTTTTATAGAAACTCTGTATGACAGAGATCAGGGGTTCTGGGATGTTCTTCCTTGTCAGGCACTCCCAGAGTTTGTCCCAAGGAACTTTATCAAATGCTTTCTCTAAATTCAAAAAGCAGAGATGCATCTCTTTATCATATTCAAGAGCTTTTTCACTTAGCTGTCTGAGTGTAAAGATAAGATCTTGAGTACTTCTGTTTGCCCTAAACCCACATTGAGTTTCATCCATATTTAGCTCTGCTAGACCTCTTAATCGCCGTTCTAGAATCCTAGAGTAGACTTTCCCGGGGACACTGAGAAGGGAAATACCTCTGTGATTTTCACATTGTCGATTGTCGCCCTTTTTAAATATTGGTATTATTATTGCAACCTCCCAGTCTCTTGGTATCTTCTTGTGGCGCCAAGCTGCCTTGAGAATCTTCATGAAAAGCATCTCTCCTGCCGCTCCCATGTATTTAACCATTTCTGGTGTTATACCATCATGTCCTGCTGCTTTACCAATCTTAATTTTCTCCAATGCTGCCTTTAGTTCTTCCATTGTGATATTATCGTTTTCATCCATGGCTCCCTCTTCTTTAATTGGGACTGTTACTTCCAGAGCTTGGTTGTCCTCCACTCCAAGGAGATCTGAGAAATATTCTTTCCATCTGTTCATTACCTCTTCTGGGGTGGTCAACAGCGCACCTTGTTTATCTTTAATTTCAAATTTCAGGGGGCATTCCTTTTCCTTCATCATGTTCTTTAAGGTCTTATAGAACAGTTTCTGGTTTTCTCCAGCATTATTTTCCAGTTTCTCTCCAAATTCTTCCCAGGATTTCTGTTTGGCCTTGAGAACAGTCTTCTTTGCTTCTGTTCTACAATTGACATATTCTTTATGTATGGCAGAGATCAGGGGTCCTGGGATGGTCTTCTATATATATATATATATATATATATATATATATATATATATATATATTACACACCTTCTATATCTATTAGCTTGTTGTGTTTCTAAAGTTGTTTATACTGAATGTTTCCTTCTTGATAAATGTTCTCAGGTAGTTAGGTAGAAACGATGAAAGCTCAAATCCCGCAAGTTTCAATTGTTTCGTGCGCAATCCTATCCGAGATGTACGATAAAAGCGGATTTCCTGTGTGCATGCTGTTGACGTGAAAGAGTTCTTGACAGTTGCAAATTGATAAAAGCAGACTGTTAGTAGCTGTACAGACAAAATTGATAAAGGTAACGAGATTCATTCACACTGACCAGAACGTCGAGCCAGGGTCAGGCACAATATACTGACTAATCCCACTGACCAATCTCACTGACCAAGCCCACTATATCTCCTCCATCTTGGATTTCTTGGATAAAGCGTGTTTTTAGGGCAGTATGGCTGCCAACATGTGAATCGACGTTAACCCCTAAGCAGTAAGCGCCACCCGGATGAAACCGAGAAAAGTACAACCGCTTGGAGGGCTGCGGCCCACCTTCATCAGCATGGTTGGGGTGGGAAGAAAGCTACTACAACCCGCCACTTAACGCCCTGTTCTGGTCGCACAGTAAACTTACTCATTGTGGTCAATAGACGAGGGTGGCAGACTCGATAAAGAGATAGAGACGAGAGTGCACATACCAGCTGTCTCCACTACTAAGACACTCCAAGAATTCCTTCCTAGCAAAAAAGCAGATGATAAATAGTATCTTCATCCCAACCCTGTGCTACCAGTGCCAGACATGGACATTGAATAAGACCCAGGAACGAAAGTTCGTCACCTGCGAAATGCGATGCGAACGAAAGGTAGCTAACAGCACTAGAAAAGAAAGAATCATCATAAATACAAGTATTCAGGAGAAGGTTGGAACAATTCCCTGCCTACAGTACATAGAGCAGCAGAGAATGAACTAAACATCTGGAAGAAGGGCTAGAGGTAGACCGAGGAAATGGTGGATAGACAGCGTAAAAGAGACCTGCCGTAAAATGGGGGAAAATGTTACTCAAGCCACGAGAGAGGCGAAAGACAAATACATACCACAGTACCGGTAGAAAGTGAGACGACAACAAAGGAAGAAGAAGAAACAACAACAGCATTCCTACAAAAATGTATTCTGCGAAAAAAAAAAGTAAAATGAAACGGCGCCACACAACAGTACAATCACCTGTTTTGGGCCCACTCTCGATTGTAAGGATAGTTGAACCTCGCTATAAGTACATAATTTGTTTCAAGAGGCTGTTAGAATTGTGATATGTACAAATGCCAAATCAATTTTTCCACAAAGAAATAATGCACGTTGGACTATTCTAGACCCCGAGATTATTATGTATTCAATAAAACTGAACGCATACAATCATAAATAAAAACTATAAAATCCTTAAATGTACGAAGCGTGTTCAAATGAAACCGGTACTAACAGCAACAAGTGAACATTCGTACGATGCTCACGATGACATCTCTTCTGGTGTAAACAGCATATACCAACCGTCAAGTTTACAATACGTCATAATCCTCCGACTCATAGTTTCTTCAGCAGACCGTTGAAAACACGGCGGGTGTGATAAGGAATCCGTTCAGAGTTGATTAGTAACAGTTGATTCGGTTTCTAACAGCTGAAGGATGTCAACCAGTTGACATTCATCGCAGAATGCAGGAAGTGTATCGTGACAAAAGTGTGTCGAAGACAACAGCGATGAACTGGTCAACGATGTTTAAAGAAGGACGCGAGTTAACGAAAGATCTTCCAAGACCAGGCCAGGCGCATATTGTTGCGCCAGAACATGCCATTGACAAAAGGGATGCAGCAATTCGGGTGGACCGTCGCCGGAGCTTACGTTCGCCACACTTTTGTCACCATACACTGCCTGTGTTCTGCGATGAATGTCAACTGGTTGACATCCTTCAGCTGTTAGAAACAGAATCACCGCTCTCTGATCAACTCTGGACGGATTCCGTGTCACACAAATCCATGTTTTCAACGGTCTGCTGAGGAAACTATCAGTCGGAGGATAATGCCATTTTGTAAACTTGGCGGTTGGTGTGTGCTGATTACACCAGATAGGACGTCATCGTGGGCATCGTTCGTTTGTTCACTTGTTCCCGTTTGGTCCGGTTTCTTCTTTTTCTTCCTCGTTCATCTTCAGACCTTAACTTTAATGACTCTAACGAAGAGGTTATGTACGCTTCCGTACAGCTTCTCGTGGAAGGACACTGGCTGTTGCCAAATGCTACATCTTTTGTTGGTATACAGTGGACAGGACTGCAAAATATGTTCTGCCTTCATGGGGGCTGTGCCGCAGGCACAAAGGTGTGAAGTGCCAATCTTTAACTTGTTGTTCAGATGGCATCTAAGTCTATTGTGACCTGTGCGTAGCCGGAGAATTATCACCTTGTCTCGCCTGGAGAGTTGATGGTAGGCATCGTTTTCTATGTGGCCAGTGTGGTCTTTATTCCATTTTGCACTGTACGTTGCCCTGATGAAAGCTTTTGTCTCATTGTATGTGATTTCTGTATCACTCTGCTGCAGCATTCCTCCCTCTATGGCGAGTCTGTCGGCCTCCTTGTTGCTAGAATGTCGTAGTGGGCTGGTATCCACTGGACTGTGCTTTTATTTGAAGCACTGGAATAGGCGTTCGAGCGAGTCTGCCAGAGCACCGAGTTCATTTTTGTGCTGGTTTTTTTGGGGCATGTTGTACATTAACACTGCGAGGACGTCTGTGAAAATTAAAATGACTACTTCCTTTTCTGCCTGCTCCTTGTGGTCTATAAGGGTTTCAGCTGCTTGTCTCAGTGCACTGGCTTCGGCACTGAAGTTGCTGCAGCGTCTCCCAGTGGCAAATGCTACTAAGTATACTTTGCTTTTTAGTTTTATAATGATGCCTCCTCCCCCGTTTAAAATGGCATCTTTGGATAAGCCATCCGTATAGGCGTATGTCCAGGTTGTTGGTGGAAATTTTTGGTTGATGTAATTTGTAACTATGTGTTTTTTATGTTCCCCTGTTTGTGTCTTTCTGTCTTTGATGTTGGGGAAATTGCATTTACGATCAGGGATGGGTCTTCTTTTCCAGAGGCAGCGGATGGAGCTTGATGGTATTGGTTTTATTTTTTCGTTTAACAGTGCAGCATTGTTTTTAATCTTTTCTTTTGCCTGGACTGTAAAACTTTTCCTTTTTAGCCTGCCGCGTCCAAGCCCATTTAGTCTGTGATGCATCGGGTAGTCTATGATTGTTTTAAATTGTCCCGCTTGCTGTGGGATTCTTCAGTCTCGGCGGTCTTCCATTGGCTGTAGCCCAGTCATAGCTTTCATGTCTTTTATTTGAGTGGACTTCATGGTTCCTGTTATGATGCGGGCTACTTGGTTCTTGGTGCCCCCTACTTTGTCAAAGTTTGATTTAGATGTGGACCAAGCTGCAATGCCGTATTCCAAAACTGGTTTCACTCTGCCTGTGTATAATTACTTTAGTATGTTTCCGTCAGCGCCCCAAGCAGCACCAGCAAGTTTCTTCATGATGGACATGCGTAGCCTCGCCCTCAGCGTGGTCTTTAGGTCCGGTTTCATTAGAACGCATCTCGTATTTCTAAAATGATCAACAATGTTATCGTTACACATGGTCTTGCTAACTAATACAATGTTAGGATGCAAGTTTTCAACCATACTTGATGTTTTCTCTCAATGGTAACAGAGTTCCTTTTTTCTGTAGTGTAAATTCTTCCTTTATACGTTGTATCCGCAACTGTAGAAAGCTCCCCAGTAATTTCTTATTGCTGTTCCACGTTCAGTTCTTGGAGTTCATCAGTGGTCAATTCATTTATGTGGTCTTTAACCAAAACATTTGCATCCTTTTCGTTCACTTCCAAACGGTCCAAATTCTGGACAAACGTACGAATGCCCAGTCAAATTATATTTGAAATAGTTGGACGAATGCCGAGTTGTACGAGTAGATAGACGGACGATTGGCGGGGTTTCACTGTATATACAAACAAGGGCATTGCACTCCCATGAGTATCAGAGTAGCAACTTAGAAGACATGACAGAACTTGTACTTTAAAAAAAACTAAAGTAAAATTAAAATCACTTAGCTCCAGTTCCTTGATACAGGCTTCCTGGAAGTGGGCCAAATACATTGAGCCTATCCATCATAATGAGCGAAAATAACTATTGATAATAAAAAAAAGGACAGTTGCCTACCCCGATCTGATCTCTTCCTCACAAAAAAAAAAACACTCACGCCTATATTCAACTCATAAACTCCCCATTGACATGCACAGGAACACACCTAAACACACAAATCATATGCACATGTACAACAAATGCACACTGTATTTTTTCCAATCGATTTGACGTCTGCCAGCCTCCTGATCAAAAACTGCAAACTGCCACTCACCAGATCGTAAACTCTGCCAGCAGTTTCCATATTTTTACCTCTATTCCTTCCCAGGTCGTGCAACGTGTTGCTCTTCTAACCGTTGCATTGATTCCCCATTACCTGAGGTATTTTTTTCTATCTTAGGTTATTAAAAATACATTTCTAGCTTCTCACGTGCCTGTTTGTAATTATAGGGTTGGGCATTCTTAAAGTTCAAGTATATATTTGTGAATCGTGGATGTAGTCACTCTGTGTTGTCATTAATTTACTGTTGCACTAGTGGGATATATATGCAGCGGTACGAGAGAATGGGGAGTTTTACATTAATTGGATGCATGTATACAAAAGACACAACGGTCTTGAGAGAATGGAAATAGAAGGTATTGTGTCGGGCAAGAGAGACAGAGGCAGACCAAGAAGGCGATGGCACAAAGACGTCAATGACTGCTAGGTAATGACTCTGGTGCAGGCTGGAGATTTACCAAGAGATCGGGTTTCTTTCAGACGAGCTGTGATGACAGCGACAGATGATGATGATGGTGATACATATATCTACAACATAATCACAACATTCGTGATAAACATCATCTTGATATGGATCCCTGGACGTTGCGGGATATCATGAGACAAGATATCTGGCAGTCTAGCACAAATGTGGAACCGCGTAGCGCAGTGGTTAGCGCGCTGGCTTCGCATCTGAGTGGTCCTGGGTTCATTCCACAGTTGAGGCGGTAATGTTTTTTTCAGACCGCAATGGCGCCCGGGTCGACCCAGCCTTAAATGGGTACCGGTTCAGTCCGGGAAGTAAAAGCGGCGAGGGAGAGGAGATGGCTACCACCCTCATATAGCCGAGCCTTTGAAATGTGAGATCGCTAACACCTCACACCCCTACGGCAGCAATGCTATGGGATACTTTACTTTACTTTACTAGCACAAATAGGAGCCTCGAAACAACAATTGGATAGACCCTGTAGTAACCACACAGTAAAATGTTAATAATAATACCTGAGAAATCTGGATGAACAGGTGTCGCGGGTCGCGGTGTATTTAACAAAATGTCAAAGCCAAACAAAAACTATGACATAAATAGACTATGTAGAAGAGATCAAAGTCTCATCTTGCAGTTCCGAACAGGACACACCCGTGTCAACTGCCAGGTAAACTACACCAATCTTTGACACAATAACGTGCGCATACATTGCTCTCATGCGGATAAAACAGTTAGACAGCTACACATTGAGTACAAAACGGTTTGGACATGAGAACCAATTCTATCAAACATTGACGACAATTGCCAACTCACTGTACGGAGAAATGGAACAATTGAAAGACCTGTATTTAAATAAGAATAGCCTTTATAAAAGAATAGCATGGATCTAGTGGTCTCGAGGTAAGGTATTCGCCTCGAGTGCTGGAGGTCGCGGGATCAAATCACCGGGATTTTTCACGTGGATGATCCGGTAAATATTTCCCCTGATCTCTGAGTAGTGAGATCAGACACCCGTTAACCGTGGCACGCAGGTTAAAAATACATTGGTACTTGAAAATCTAAGCGAGTAGGCCTAACGGCCGCTGCTCGGGCAAAATTCAAGTTAAAATTCTACTCAAATTATTCTAGGGATATTCGCCACAGAGAATATGTAGCAAAAACGGGACTGGGGTGGCTACAGATTCGGGTCTTGGTTATGTGGTTAGCGGAGCGGCTTAGATGGGCGCCTGGCAGGCTGCAGATCTACCTTGCTCTGATTTATGCTTCCACATCCACCAGTCTAAGACATAGGCGATTGTATATTCCAGGCTAACAGGTGCCGGAATTGACCTTGCAAGTCACCAGTGGATTTTCACCTGCCAAAATAATATGAAACAAAGGCGGTCACACATTCCCACGACGTCTAACAACATAAGTGGACTGAAGATATATAGATAGTGGATTGGACTATCAAGAACAGACTTGCCTATAAGTCATGTGAAAACAACAGGAACATATACATTTATGAGATAGTAACCACTTGCAAAAAAAGAGAAACAGCCCTAAAGTTACTCTTTAAAAGAAAAAAAGCCTAACACATTACTAGTTTTGAACATCTTGGATAAATTAAAAGCAATAACTTGACAGAATGCCGAAACAAAATGAAGGGAAATATGGTCGTGACAATGCACTGGCGACGAATGTATATATAGAACATGAACAAAACAAGAGCAACATACATTCTGAGAACGTTCATCTTCCCTGTGGTAACGTACGGAAGCGAAACATGGACAGTCACACAAAACAACATTTGAAAATTTCATTTTTCGAGCTAAATATTCAATTTGAACTTTGTTTCGCTATAGTTGTTATTCGACACGTTACAGAGCCAAATAATTTGTATTTTTGTGGCAAACTTAATGTCTGCATATATCTACATATTCTTAAAGGCAACACAAGCTCCATTCACATTTTATGTTCTTAATTCAATATCTGTAAATGTGTCTCCTAACTGTAGCTATATTACTACCAAGATAGATATATAACACCACCTCTTGTAGTAGTATTGTGTCCCCAAACACATTCGTATTTTCGTTATGTGCTTTTATTATGTTAATATTTTTTGTCTCGGAGTAACCGAAAACCTTGTTTGTGTGCCCATTCATCAATTATACTTATTTTATTTTGTATTTGGTTGTGGGTGAGGGACATAGGAGCTAACACGTCAGCAAAGACCAGATCATAAAATCGATTTGTCAAATTCCATTGTATTCCAAGTTAGCTGGATAAAGTCGTGTTTCTTTTGATTCAGTTAATATCCATCAGATGGAAAAATATTGAGAAGAGATAACTGTCTCACACAGGTTCTTATCTAACAGGCCGATGAAAGTTCTCTATCACTTAAAGTTTTCAAAAATGTTCTGAATTAGGTTAGTGAACTTCAGCGACACTCCATAGTTAGCTATAGTGGGATGCATATCGCATGCAATGATGTGACATCATTATACGGTTTCTTTGCCTTTGGATCACACTGAGTAAGATGCGGTGCTGGTAATCAACCTAACTATCTAGTCCCGAGCCATCTGGGACTATTAGTAAGACGACCAGTTGAGACAACTAGAGGTAACTCAGGATACAGACACTATATCCTTACCTCCCTTGAGACTAAAGAAGTTCTAGGGTGATTTCCTGTCTTTACTGTCAAATGACTTTCCATAATCCACGAAAACAATATAAAGGGATGATTTTAATTCTACATGTTATGCAACCATTACCCTCAATGTAACTAACTTATCTTCACATGAGCTATTTATGCTGAAAACCGACTTGTTCGTCTCTCACCGGCATTTGTCCTCTTTCAATATCTCTAATATGATCATATTTGATATCACTGTGACGGTAGCTAGTTGCAGTAGCAAAATTTTTTTACATGATGTGGCCGTCTCAAAAAGAGGTGGCAGGAGAACATATAAAAATGGACCAATCTCAGACCAGAAGAGGCGCAGACAGGGGCCGCTTACAGAGAAGGCTGGCGTGGGGTTATGAGGGTTTCTTCATGTGTGCCCCAACGACCTCACTGGTTAGGGGATGACCTGACCTGATCTGACTAGGTTTGCACAGTCAGTAACTGCCCAAATTATATACAACTTGCATCAAATCTCGACAATTCAGAACGGTATTTTCCTGGCCTTTCAAACTACAAACTTGTGAACCACTTCATCCTCTTCTTCTTCGTTCGTTTTAAATCTCTCGAACCCAAACCCTGAAAATGGCTTTGCAAGCAGCAGAATGTAGCCATTTGACCGGAATGCGTTCTGACGTAGTTTACAGATTGACTGCGATAATTGCACCTTTTTGTCCGACACATCTGACCTCAGCATGGCATTTTTGAGTACCGTGTTGCCTTTCTACTTCGATCCATTCTATTTATCCAGTCTGCTCTATTGTAGCCTATTATCCAGGATCACTGTGTGGTGTAGAAAGGGTCTTGGCAGCTCTGGTTCGCTGGACATGCTGCTATCCGTCATCTATGAGTCGCTGACCGTTGCAGCTGCTGGTGCGCTGCTCTGCGTCTTCATCCCAACTATTTCATCGAAAACAAATCCTTTCACAAAATCACTTTTAAACCATCGTATTGTAAGATTAGAAAGCCTTGTCACATGATAAATCGCAAATAGCTCTTTATAAGTTTCAGCTTTGAAGAACTCCTCTCACTCCGCCTAGTGAAAGAATTGAAAGAGGTTCTAGAAAGTCTCATGCAGCTATGATATTTAAAACGGCAAATACTGACAATTCTTCTAAATCAGTCGCTGCTGCATTCACGTGCCGTCTTTTCATTAGTATTTATTCCCAAATCTCTCCCTCGGATAACTCACAGAATCTGTTCCATTTTGACATGAACACTAATAACTCTTCTTCAGGGGCAGTTATGAGCCTATTGACTTGAACTGCCTCGCACATGGCTACTACTTCCTTGATGGCTCTTGTTCTAATCTTGGTCGCGATAATGCCTCATTATGTCGCAATTTGAAGCTCTTCAT
>JAVGWX010000008.1:24180181-24242681 GCA_036924085.1 Ariolimax columbianus
TCCACCATGCACTACCTCCCCTTCCAACCAACAAACCATATTCCACCATGCACTTCCTCCCCTTTAAACCAATAAACTATATCCCACCTCGCACCTCATCCCCCTCCAACTATCAAACTTTGACCCATTTTTTGTAACATCTGCTACAGTAACGTGAACTTATCCCCAATATCTGTCTGTGAAAGCCAAATACGTGAGAGAGAATTGTAATTATTAATTCTGGCATTAAAAAGATCAGTGTGTCATTGGTGCTCTTGGTTTGTGGTAGAGCTAATAGTTGCGGGGACAGAACAACAACCGCATTACATATTATCTTTGCATTGGTACTCAATTTTACGTATAAAGTGGTTTCATGTTTCCATATCTGTACATTTCTTAATATTATTATATCTAATTTTTATTCGACTCAGTGGTATATCGGCTAGAGAGTTTGCCTTTTACGGCGAAGGTATAGTGTTCGTATTTATCTACCTCTTCATCTTCGGCCTCCATTTCATGAAAAGGACTTTGTGACATTTCGATGTAGTTTACAGCGTGGTTGCCATATTAGCGCCTTTTGGTACGCAACATTTGGTTAGAGCTTGTCTTTTCGGACCCTGTAACCAGTTCATTCTCCTGATTCTGATCTCATTTTTCTGTTCATCGAGTCCCCGTTGTTTTGTAATAGAAAGTCGCCCACTCTTCTCGTCATTAGAGTTATGAGATTATCCTTTTGTTGCTAATACTTCTGTCCAGCTGTGTCCCTAAGTGCCGTGTTGAGCCGAGGTTTTTCTTTGTTTGGGATCGAGTGTGTTATCGCCTGTTGTAAGTCCGTGTTGTAGGATTTATGTTGCGTCATCGCACCACCGGCAATAGCATGTGGTCTCTTCTTGTCGTGGTGCTTTTGTCATGTTTGTGCCAATCAGCGTCAGGTTATGAAGAGGTTTCTTGACCGGGCCCTAGTATGTGCTTCGTACCCGGGGATCTTTACTGCTTCTGTTATTTCTGCTATCCATCTTTCGCGTGTTCGGCCCTTGGATTTGTATCCTTTCTATCTGAATAGCATTGCTTTCTGACAGATACTATCTGCTGTTTGACGTGTCATGTGGCCTAATAATTTAGTTTGTCTTTTTATGAGGTCTACAACTGGTATTGTATCTACTTGTCTCCTAATATTTTCGTTTCTGATTCTATCCATTCTTGTGACTCCGAAAATTCTGTACGGAAATTTATCCTCTGTTATTATGATGTTTCTTGTATCTTTGTGCCCCCAATTGTACAATTCTGTCAGTGATAGCACAATGTGGGTAGGAATATGTTGTTGTATAGCATTCTTTTTTGTTTCCATTGTCATGTGCTAACGTAGTAAAATCGGACACGTTTACCTAATGATTGTACTAAGTGTACTACATCTGTTTTGGATGTTGGTTGTTGTAACATAGTTACATAACATTTTTCACCCGTTTTACTTGTTGCTTTCATATGAATATTGTTCTCATATCTTTTCTTGCAATCGTCATAACTTCAGTTTTCTCGATGTCGATTTTCATACCGTAATCGGTACAGACCTCATGTGGTCTTCCAAGTGCAATGTTAGATCTCCATGTGCTTATGGCTCTAAGTAGTAGTATCATTTATCAGTTCATAATGATCGTTGCTAGGTAATAAATGTCTAGACAAGAGGCACAGCCAGCAGCGTAAGGGGAGTTGTATTGTGAGCAAGCATATATTATCGATTCCAGTGCTCACCGTATGGAAGCGCGCAGCGTTTGCGAGCAGTGCTATGAATATGCGCGAGAGCTCTCCTCTTCTTCGTCTTCTTGTCCTTATTCATGTCCTTATTCATGTCCTTTTTGTCCTTATTCATGTCCTTCTTGTCCTTATTCATGTACTTTTCTTGTCTAATTCTTCTCCTTGTTTTCTTCTTCGTCCTCTTCGACTTCTTCTTATTATTTTTCTTAAAATACTTCTACCTCCACTTCGTCTTCTTCGTTTCTTTATTCCACTTATCCGCTTCTTCTACTTTCTTCTACTACTTCTTCGTCTTCTCTTTCATCTTCTGCTTCTTCTTTTCCTTCTTGTTTCTTCACTTCTTCATGTTATCCTACTTCTTCTCACTTTTATTACTTCCTGTCTTCCTCGCTCTTCTACTTCTTCTGATTATCATTATTATTATTATTATTATTCTTCCACCTCTTATATTTCATATCTTCCTGCTCTTGTTTCTCTACTATTTCTTCTACTTCTTCATCTACTTCCTTCTTCTCTTCTTCGTGTACTTCATCTTTTTCTTCATCCACTTCTTTCTTCGTTTTTTTCTTCTTCTTCTTCTTTTTCTACCTCTTCTTATACTTCTTGCTCCACTTATTCTACCTTTTCCTCCATATTTCTCAAACGTATTCTTCTATTTCTTCATATTTCTCACTTTCCATTTCATTTCTTCACCTTTAGCTCTTTCTTCCACCCATTAATCTTCCATATTTGTTTATATTCTATTTTCTGATACTGCTTCTACTTTTTATTATTATTATTTTATACTTCTTTTCCACTTCTTCTACCACTGCTTCTTCTTCTGTTCTAATTTTTTTCAATCTATCTCATCACTTCTTATTCGACTTCACATCTTCTTTTCCCTTCTTTAAATCACTTTTGTATTCCTCGCCTTCTTCCTTTAATCGTTATCTTGTTCTCCTTTTTTCTCTTCTCATTGTCACCTTCTATCGTTTCTTCTTCATCTTCGATTTATTTTTCCATTGTCCCATTCCTAATCAGCATTATTCACATTTGTAATGCAATCAGTATCTACCACAATTCTTTCACTGATAAATTATATATGTGATTAGACAAAAAATAGGACTACTGCCATACTTTGAGCATGTCAAAATAAACGACTAACAGTGCAACCAAACATTTTTATGATTAGAAGACCACCAACTCATGTTATTGCATACAATTAAATAAACGCCGTTTGAATCTGCGTTTCAATCTGACCTTTACACAAATACAAAAAAGTTAGATTAACTCGCTGTTCCTGTGTAATCAGTAGAAGAAGAGACATTTCCAGCATCATAAAATATGTCAATCATTAAATAAAACCCTGTTAAATTCCTTGTGGAGCATAGGTTTTCAACAAGTGCAGACCAAGTCATTAACTGGTGGCTTATCTCTTTCTATAATATTGTGGGGTTTGGTGGGGGTCTCTGTGGTCGAGAGGTAAGGTACTCGCTTCTCAAAGCGATGAACAGAATGGCAGGGGTTCGAGCTGTGCAGGTTTCAAGCGACTCCTGGTCGTAAAGGAGGTGGGGGTAGAGTGCCTGCATTCTGAGTTATCTCCTGTCGTCTAGTTTTATCATCTTGCCACTGGCCCAAGGTAGCTCGGGACCAGAGAGTAAGGCTAACGACCAACGTAGTTCCAGTCCCACTAAAATCCAAATACAGCGCAAGTTACATCAGTAAGACAAAACCATCACCATCATCACTTGAGATGGACAATCAACATTGTGGGATTTCAAGTTTCTTCACTATTGGGTTGCCATGGTTACGTACAACTCTCCTTAGTCGTCTGACCTGCCAGACAGGTTACAGTCGTATTTATTTACTTCTCTTTCCAAGGATAATAGAGATTCTTTGTTCTTCCGTTTACTTCCACGTCAAATTTACCTTCCACTCTGAGGGATGTGTTGGGAAGTCTTGTACCATATAGAATAGAAGTCTTCTACCATATATAATAGAAGTCTTCTACCATATAGAATAGAAGTCTTCTACCGTATAGAATAGAAGTCTTCTACCATATAGAATAGAAGTCTTCTACCGTATAGAATAGAAGTCTTCTACCATATAGAATTGACGTTTTCTACCATATAGAATACAAGTCTTCTACCATATAGAATACAAGTCTTCTACCATATAGAATAGAATTCTTTTCGGAGGGCAACCAATAGATCGGTGTTGAATGATGAGAAAAATCAGCTTCGGGTCCAATATATGTAGATCAAGAACAGTGATCCGCGGAAAGGATTCAGTGAGTCTGTAAGCTTGAAAGTGTAAAAATCCATACCTTAACACCTTATTTTTCACTAGACGTTAACTGAAATCTGGCATTTTATTCACATATGAAATTATGCAATAATGCAAAATTACAGTAGCATTAACTAGATTTTGCAGCAACAATGAACGTCATATATATTTTCATCTCACATTACAATTGCTGAATATCTCGATAAATTGTTTACGCTCATCAGCATTATTGTTTTCTGTTGTTAAGGGTCTTCCCTTTCTGGATTCTGAATGCTTCTGACGAACGGACACCACTTTCAATCTCAGACAATAGTCGTTTTAAGTATATCAGAACGTATTGGCCAGTATATGGATGTGTATGTGTGTGTGTGTGTGTCTGTTTGTAGTGTGGACGTATTGGCCAGTATATGGATGTGTGTGTGTGTCTGTTTGTAGTGTGGACGTATTTGCCAGTGTATGGATGTGTGTGTGTGTGTCTGTTAGTAGTGTGGACGTATTTGCCAGTGTATGGATGTGTGTGTGTGTGTCTGTTTGTAGTGTGGACGTATTTGCCGGTGTATGGATGTGTGTGTGTGTGTGTCTGTTTGTAGTGTGGACGTATTTGCCAGTGTATGGATGTGTGTGTGTGTGTCTGTTTGTAGTGTGGACGTATTGGCCAGTGTATGGATGTGTGTGTATCGGTTTATAGTGTGGACGTATTAATCAGTGTATGGATGTATGTGCGTGTATTTGTTTGTAGTGTAGACGTATTGACCAGTGTTTGGATGCGTGTGTGTAGCGGTAGTGTTGACGTATTGATCAAGGTATTAATGCGTGTGTGTGTGTATCAGTTTCTAGTGTAGATGTATTGTCCAATGTATGTATGCGTGTGTTTATCTGTTTGTTGTATGGACGTATTAACCAGTGTATGGGCTGTGCGTGCGTGTAAATGTTTCTAGAGCAGACGTATTGACCAGTGTATAGAATGTGTGTGTGTGCATATGTTTGTAGAGTAGACGTATTGACTAGTGTATGGGATGTGTGTGTGCATATGTTTGTAGTGTGAACGTATTGACCAATGTATGGGATGTGTGTGTGTATATGTTTGTAGTGTGAACGTATTGTCTAGTGTATGGGGTGTGTGTTGGCGTATACGTTTGTAGTGTGGATGAATTGATCAGTGTATTGATGTATGTGTGTGTATCTTTTTGTAGTATGGAGATATTGGTCGGTCTACCGATGTGTGTGTGTGTATCTGTTTGTAGCGAGAACGTAATTGCCAGTGTATGGTTGCGTGCGTGTATCCGTTTGTAGTGTAGACGTATTGGCCAGTGATGGATGCGGTGTATATCTGTAGTGGCTAGTGTATGGGGTGTGTGTGCGTGTATATGTTTGTAGTGTGAACGTATTTTCCACCAGTTTATGGATGCGAGTGTATATGTGAATCTGTCTGTGTTTGACTATGACAGTTTTGCAGTACAATAATTTTGCCAATCCTTTCTGTACGCGAAGTAGTGGTCAACCCCAGACACATCCCAGACATGCGCAGTCAAACAGAACACGATTGCGGTTTCGAACCCGGCATGTTTGGATTTCAAACCAAGCTTGCTCCTGATAAACATCCCTACACCACGCGCTCATCTCATCAGTACTGTGAAACGTCACCAGTTAATAATTAGACCCACCACGCTGCATCGCATGATGTCACTGTGCTGCTATGTGCAGGCTGTCTGCGACGTATCTGGTAAACTATCCTCGTCTTGTAAAGCAAGCTCTATGGAAACTAATTCTATTTTCAACAATATATTTTTGAGAATCGGGATTTGCAATACTTTTAGCAATAGAAACAAAAGATCGAAATCGATTTGATGTCCAAGATGAGCTTCGATACGTGTTGCTTCGTCGAATACAATACCATAGATTAATGCTCTTACTCAAGATAAACAACAGCCTTCACACTGACATCAGTAGCGAAGCGTTAGAATAGACAGAATAGCCTGAGCAATGTCAAACAGTTTTTAAGAATTAGAAAAGATATCCCTTTGCATAAAACAGATGAGGAATCAATTAGAAATTGAATTTGTATAGGTCATTTTTGGTTTAAGCGTAGTGACATTTTAGCAAACGCGCGAAGCGGCAAATCGAATTGATCAGTTACTGTTGGAATGGTAAGCTGATTTCGTCCAGCCTAAAACAGCCTTAGAATTAGGTCAATTGGTAGCTAGGAGAATGTCATTACGGCGCTACTATTTCTTCACAGCCAACTAGCCACAAATTAGACCGGCTTTTCTTGGCTGAGAGCGTTACATTCCAAGCTCAAAGTGCGTTTCAAGTGTTATTTCAATGCAAAGGGGTCCATCGAGCCAAAAATGCTAAGAACATCTGATTTAGAAGAATCAGACTGCGAACAAAGAGGCCTAGCTGAATAGATGGGCAATGGGAAATACTGGGAGAGAACTCTACAAACACATGTCCATCCCAAATTTCAAAGACAACATCAACCTCCTGGAAAGGAGAGACCAAAGCACATTTTCCGACTTCGCACTCAACACATACAACTTAACAGTCACTTGAACAGAATCCAACCAGAACATACTCCAGAGTACCGGCTGTGCACACATCTCAATGATACTGATGAACATCATCTTTTTGAATGTTCGGCGCTTCCCAGTGTTAGGAAAGAGCTTCTTCCTCCAATGCCAGACAAATGTAACACTTTTGTAGGGAACTAAACAACAGCTTACAAACATTTGCAGATATCACTATATGGCATTGGGCCAAAAGGTATGAGCACATAGGCCGCTGGATCAATAACCAACCAACCAACCAACAAACCAACCAACCAACCAACCAACCAACAAACCAAGAAGAACGAGAGGCAGGAGCACTGATGACAACAAGATACCGTTAGTGATCGTGCTTTTACCTTTTGCTTCCAGATATTAAAACTCTAAAAATTCACAGTGACATGAATTATAAACAGAACCAAATATAACTTCCAGCATCAATAACAAAGATTTTGAGACATCGAACATATTTACAATAATATGTTATGCGGTAAGAACGCTAAAGGAAATAATGTGAAAAGATAATCACTCAGAAGAAACAAACAAACAGGAAAATTGAAGCTTTATATTTATATATATATATATATATTCCATTGGAAATTTAAGCTGATTACATCCAGCCTAACACAGAGTAGGAATCAGGTCAATTGTTAGCTAGAAGAATGTCATTACGGCGCTGCTTTTTCCTGATAGCCAACTAGCCACAAATTAGGCCAGCTTTTCCCGACCGAAAGCGTTAAATTCAAAGCTCTCAAAATGCGGTTCTAGTGTTATTTTGGTGCAATTTTGTGTAATTGTGTGATTGCGATATATGTAGCAATAACAGGACAGAAAAAAGGAAACGAACGAAAGACAGAAGGACTAACAGAATGAACAACTGAAAACAAAATTTTAAAATATAGGGACGATATGTAACAATCAATTCAAAAGGACGGTCAGATAGACACAGACAGAGAAATTCATGAACGAACAACAAAATGAAACACAAAAATAGGATATTGTTTTAAAGGATAGACAGATGGTAAGAAAGAAAAGAAAAATATTTATTAAATTGAGATGAAAAGAAACGGGGAAAAAAAAGAGAGAGAATAAAAAAGTGAATAAATGACCAGAGATCAAAAGAAAGAATATTCGAAAGAAGCAAAGAAGAAAGCAAAAGAGTGAGAGAGAATAGAAGAAAGAAGCAAATAAAGACCAGAAGAAAGAAGAAAAATAAAGGAATGAAAGAAAGAACGAAATAAGAAAGAAAGAGAACAATAAAAAAAGGACAAGACAAAGAAAGGAAGAGTAGAAAAAAGAAGCAAAGGAGCAAACAAACAGAAAAAGAATAGCCGAAAGAAGCAGCCAAGGAGTGGAAGAAGTAAAAGAGAAATAATGGAAGAAAGAAGCAAAAAACGAAAAAGAGTGAGAGAAAGAAATAAGAGGAAAAAAGAGAGAAAGAATAGAAGATATAATCAAAGAAAGACATGAAAAGGAATTAAAGAAATGAGCAAAGAAAGAAAGGAAGAGATAAGGAATAAGAGAAATTAGCAAAGAAAGAAAAGAAGAAATAAAAAATAGAAGATATGAGTAAAGAAAGATAGAGATAAATAATCGAAGAAATTAGCAAAGAATGAAAGGAAGAGAGCAAAAGAATATAAGATATCATCAAACAAGAAAGGAAGAGATAAAGAATAGAAGATATGAGCAAAGAAAGAAAGGAATAGATAGATAATAAAAGAAATGAGCAAAGAATGAAAATATGATTAGCAGAAATAAGCTCGGAAAGAAACAGAAAGAGAGAAAGAAAAAGTAAAGGAAATGTATATGCACTTTAAACAACCAGTGTACTCAAGTTACAAATAAAGATACCGGTTACAGCGTCGTGAGGGATCATCCTCCAAAATCAATAACATCGATCTGGAATCTGTTATACCCACTCACACTAAAAACAAACCCATAACTACTCCTCTTATTCTAAGCTTAAGAAGTCCTTGGCCCTGTCAGAACGTCTTTCGACAAACCTCGCCCCAATCAGCTAATGAACCTTTTCATGTCGTTCCTTACTCGGTTCTAATCCCAGAGTTTCATATTTCATCTTAAAGACTCAATTAGTCTGAGGAAAATTTGGTACATCGTCAAAGCCAGAAATCTAGAAGTAGTTGGAGTGAATTAAATAAAGAAATAGTAAAAGGAAATAAGGAAAACAGAAAAGAAAGAAATAGAAAAACAAAAAAGGAAGAAAAACAAAGAAAGATAGAAAAGAAAGAAAAAATTTAATAAACAAAGTAATTCAGAAAGTTAAATAGAAAGAAGGAAAGCACCTCTAATTCAAGTTCTTCTAAGTCTGAAGTCAAGGCTGATGCCGGCATAACAAAGAAACCGTTCGTAACCCTAAAGAATCCCATTCCGAGAATGCTCAATGAACAGAGGTGGGGAATCCAGAGGCTTAAGGCCGAATTCGGCCGTGTAGGCCATTAAACATGAGCTTTAGAATTAAACCGGTTCACCTTCACGAATTTGGCGTGTGGGAATTTTAGATGCTACTATGATAAGCTGAATACAGCTGGGGAGAGATGCCAGACTCACTCACACGCTGAGTGTTGTCCATACGACCTCTTGTGGTTATCGAAAAGGCACGACAAACTGCGTTAGATGCCTTCCAACCTTTCTACCCTGCGGGTTACATGTTTACGGAAAGGCTTCGGTGGTAACCCTGAGGCAAAATCTGCATCCTATGCTCTCTCCAGTCGTCTTGATGAATGTCTTGCCACTGGCAAAAGGTAGCTTAGGCTCTGTGAGTGAGATTGACAAAAGGCGCAGTTTCTTCCTCACTTTAATCCAAATCACCGCGCAAGTCACCCATTTCAGCGGCCACAGCAAGAGATACGACTGTCCACACGGCTGAACAAAGAGAGTGGTCTTCATCACTTGTGATGGACAACAACTATTATAGAATTAAACCAAATTTTCCATAACAATTCCTTTTATTTTTATGAATGTTTTTGTTCGTCTGTTACTATTTTTATTTGTATCTTAAAATGAACGTATTTAAAATACTAAAGAGTAATAAAAGATTCAATGATGAGGTGCAGCGGTCAGCGACCCAACGATGACTGTTCGCGCCAACCAGAGCTGCCAAGACCCTTCAACATCTTCGAATGGTCATCCTGGATAACAGGCTACAACAGAGTAGACTGACTAAGTAGAAGCGATCGAAGAGGGACGGCAACCCAGTACTCAAAAATGCCTGCTGAAGTCGGATGTGTCGGACTGATAGGTGCGAGTAGCGCAGTCAAGCTGTAAACTACAACTTAACACATTCCGTTCTCCGGACTACCTTCTGCTACTTGCAAAGCCCTTTTCAGGGCTTAGTAGCGGGAGACTGAGAGCGAAAGAAGAAGAAGCAGATTCAAGGAAATAATCTACCCCGAGTGACGGCTAGAAATAACACATTAGTAAATCACAAGCTCTATTTTGACACTTCCTAAGCCCGTGATTTAGTTTTAATGCAACTCTAGAATCAATCAATCAATCAATCAGTCAATCAAAGGTGCACAGACCATGGACACCATCCCACCAGCATACAGTATTATAGACTGCTCTTTCTGTCTCTCTCCAGCTGTAATCATTTAATTTTAAGTTCCTTCTCACATTATATTTTCTATGTATTTGTTGGGTCTTCCTCTATATCTCTTACCTTGAGGATTCCATGTAAGAGCATGTCTGACTATGCTGGACGGTGCCTTTCGCAGCGTATGTCCTATTCAGCCCTATTTACTTTCCTGAATTTATTGTTCCACTGGCTGTTGTTGGCTCCTTTCCCACAAGTCTTCGTTGCTCACCATGTCCTGCCACTTTATGCCCATTATCCTTCGTAGGCATCTGCTAACGAAGAACTGGTGTCTTTTTTGTATGACATAGGTCGTTCTCTATGTCTCCGCTACATACAAAAGAGCTGGCTTGGCACTGGCGTTGAGTATTCTAACTTTGATGTGATTCGTGATTTCTCTGGATCTCTCCAAATGTTGAATACTGTATGAAACGCCCCTCTTGCCTTTCCAAAGCTGGTCCCTACATCTGCATCTGAACCTCCTGATGTGTCAATTGTGCTTCCCAAATAGGTAAAAGTATCTACCTCTTCCAGCGGCTTGCCCTTCAGCATCACATATTCTTTGTTGATAGTGGTCAGTTTAAGAAGCTCTACTTATACTATACTATACTATACTATACTATACTATACTATACTATACTATACTATACTATACTATACTATACTATACTATACTATACTATACTATACTATACTATACTATACTATACTATACTATACTATACTATACTATACTATACTATACTATACTATACTATACTATACTATACTATACTATACTATACTATACTATACTATACTATACTATACTATACTATACTATACTATACTACACTACACTATACTATACTGTACTGTACTGTACTGTACTGTACTATATTGTACTTTACCAAACTACACCACACCGCACTGTACTACTCTATACTACAATATACTATACTATACTATACTATACTATACTATACTATACTATACTATACTATACTATACTATACTATACTATACCACACTACACTATACTACACTACACTATACTATACTATACTATACTGTACTGTACTGTACTATACTGTACTTTACCAAACTACACCACATCGTACTGTACTACACTATACTATACTATACTATACTATACTATACTATACTATACTATACTATACTATACTATACTATACTATACTATACTATACTGTACTGTACTGTACTGTACTGTACTGTACTGTGCCAAACTACACCACACTGCACTGTACTACACTATACTACAATATACTATACTATACTATACTATACTATACTATACTATACTATACTATACTATACTATACTATACTATACTATACTATACTATACTAAAACAGCTCTAGAATGCACTTTACTGTCCTCGCCTAATTGGGCGCCACTTCCGCACGAGGCTGCACGAGTTCGATGTTCACCAAATACTGCCCATTCTGAAGTGCATCTAATTGAAGCTTCGTGAATGCGGGATTATTAGGTTTACATTGAACTTAATTGGGACTTCCAGAATGAAGATGTTTCTAGTGCAAGCTCAATAACTAATAACTTAATTATTATAAATTGTCTTTTCCCGATTGTTAATGAATAGCTAACATTAAAGGCATTACCGATGAGCCAGGGTATCGCGCTTCAATTTCGCCATTTAGTGTAAGCCACCACGAAGAAAAAAAATCCAGGTTCATGTCTCAAGTCAAACTAAAGATATGAAATACTCGAGTCGAGTTTCAAGTCGATACACTTAGGCAACTTAATGGTGACTCTAGTCCGAGTATACCGACTCGATTTGATAGCTGGTTACCGTCTACCCAGTTGTAAATGGATACTGTCGTAATGTTAGTAAAGGCAATGCAGAACGCTAGACAATTAGTCCCAATGAAGTCTAGCAGCACATTTCCCCCAAATAGCAGTCAACATTTGGAATATCATCAGCGCTGTGAGCATTTGGAACACCATCAGCATATTAAACATTTGGAATACCATCAGCATATTCAACATTTGGAATACCATCAACATATTCAACATTTGGAATACCATCAGCATATTCAACATTTGGAATACCATCAGCATATTCAACATTTGGAATACCATCAGCATTTTCAACATTTGGAATACCATCAGCGCATTCATCATTTGGAATATCATCAGATTCATTGTTGTATTTTGATCACGCTTACATTTGGAAATATCAAATATATGTTAATGATTCTGGATGCGGAAATATATCGGTAGCAGCGAAAGTTAGTTTGTGTGTTGATTCAAAAATGATCTATGTTAATCATGACTATATGCTTCACGTTTTCCCCAATTTGATAATAAATTTTCAGTTCATAATTAACTGTTCTACGTTGACAATAAATTTTCAGTTCATAATTAACTGTTCTATGTCGGCAATAAATTGTCAGATCATAGTTAATTGTTCAATGTTGACAATACATTTCCGGCTGAATATTAATTGTTCAATGTTGACAATACATTTCCGGCTGAATATTAATTGGGTTTTTTTTTACAATATATTTTTGCTTCACCATATTGACAATCAATTTTCTTTTTTTTTTCTACAGTTCTATATAGACCATAAATGTTAATTTCATTTTAATTTTATGTTTAAAAGTTACAACACATTTTAGAGTCGCTTTTAATTTCTCTATATTGCAATACATTTTGGGACATTCAATAACAACAACACCTCAACCTCTCCCCCATATCTCAAGTTTATACAAAACATGGGGTGTTTAATTTCCCTCTAAACACATTCAAGTTGACATCTAGAAGGGGGCAAAGACAAACCCAAGTTACATCAGATGGAAAATTGCATTATGCGGCTTATTTATTCATTTTGTTGCTGATGTGATGGCGTGATAATAATATGAAATGTATTGGCAAAAATTATAATCAAATATTGAACAAACAAACAAAATAAGAAAAGACGAAATATCGGCTCGTACGGAATTTGAACCCCGGACTCGTCTCATATTATTAATATCAATATCAGAAACTGCATGAGATAACTAGACCAACTACAATTTCCTCACCTTTACACGGTTTATGTATTTTGTTAATAAGCTTATCTGGCCTAGGAGAGGAGATGTTTCCGAAGACTTCTAAACGTCACGTACAAAGATCGAGTTACAAATGAGGGAATACGAGAGAGAATTACAACAGCAATAGGGCCTTTTGAAGACCTCATGACAACTGTCAAAAGAAGGAAACTCACTTGGTACGATCATATATCGAGATCAAATGGTATTGCAAATACCACCCTGCACAGAAAGGTGCAAAGCAGACGACGAAGAGGCCGTCCCAAAAAGAGGTGGGAGGACAACATAAAAGAATGGACCAAAAACCTCGACCAGAGGAGGCACAGGTAGCGACCGCCGACAGAAAGGGATGGCGACGAATTGTGAGGATGTCGTCATGTGTGCCCCAACGACCTCACTGGTTACGGGATGACCTGACTGACCTAAAGTTTATCTAAATATGACCTCGTAATGACATGTGTTATATATATTGATTAAAGTTATTCAGGTATTAAATTGGAAAAATTAGAGCTTACAAAAATATTAAGACTTCTACGGAATGTGAACCCACTACCTTCCGCACACAAAGCTAGAATCATAGCCCTACACCAAAGAGACGGTTACTAATAAATGATCACAAAGGTAGTGGCAAGTGTATTGTTTACAAATATCGCTACCGTTAAGTTACGGTAGTCATTTGGTCTTATTTGGATACGTGTCGCACTTTGACAGGGGCATCCCCTCACACTAGCTCTTAAAGCAGTCCATGGGTATACAGGATTTGAAATTTCCCTCTTCATCCTGATCGCGCCCCTGCTGCCGTCCTTGCAACAAATCGGAAAGACATCACGAACACTGCATGCAGCCGTGGACTCATTCAATAACTGAAGTACCTAGTACTCCTCGTTTGCGTCGTAATTAATAAAACAAGTAAATATTTGTTGACGATGTTTGTTGGTACATGTTTTTATTTACGTGAAGACATGTTTTGCTGGTTTTGTTTTTGTTTTTTGTGGGGGGGGGGGGGGGGGACTACAGAAGTGTGATTTTCTTTATTGTGATTTTCTTTATTGTGATGTTTATTTATTTTATTTTATTTGTGAATTGTCGTATTGGCTTTTTTTTTTTTTGTGGTTTTCTTCAGTTTATTAGTGGATTGGTTGTTTTTATAAAAAGTTATATGACTTCATCTGTTCCGTTCATCACTTAAGACTAAAATCAAGACGAGGTTTCTTACAGTCAACCAAGCCCCCACAGAGAATTCCTGGAAAACGTCGAATCAAAAGATGGAAAGAACTAACGTCTGGACATCACCTGCCTTAGGCAACATGGGAGTCACTAAATAGACTTCTAACTAGCGCATCACAATGTAGGAACAACATAAACAGACAGTGATACAAGAATGTTGAAACATGCAAATGTCAAGCAACGCAAGAACAAGTCGACTTTCTCCTCAAAACCTGTCGGACACTTGCAGTATGGACGACCAGTTGTGTGTCAACGACAGGACAATCTATGTGGTTGATTACTGGAAGAATGATCTTTTACGTAGTGCTAGGATCACGGACAGTAAGTAAAGTCTCACGTGATCACGTATATTTCTCGTGGTGAAATTGAAGAGATCGTGTTGGTCAACATTCATTGCCAACTTTAATCTTTGAATTGATCATCATTCTTGTTAATCTCTTCGCCTGCGTCATTTTCGATACTTTCTCCTGGTAGTTCATTATTTTCCAACCTAATGGACACGTTTGCTTGTTCGAATGAGGCTTGAACTTGCTGATCTCGCTGTCGATGGAAGTAAATATTTTTTTAAATTGCATTGTTCTTTGTAAACTTTTGAATGACCTGTCCAAAATGCGTAAAATTTGATAGATCAACAGGTTGCACTAGTAGAAGCTGTATACATAATTTCATATCTCTGGGTTATGGGAAAGTTGGTTAAAATAGAAGTGCGCACATACGGACAAAGATCATATCAAGTGTAAAAGATCAAGTATAAATTCAAGTATAAAAAACTGTAATAATAACAGTTAACAATCATTTCACCACCGCACACGTACTGGACAGACATTAGCAAAATAATATAGTAGATGTTACCTATACAATTATAATATAAATATTTATTTTCTGTTAACTAATTAATTATTATATGGTAATTAATTTTAGTACCATACGTTTTTATTTTACCATTAATCGTGCATGTCATTTAGTGTACTTTTATATGATAGCGTGAACTGTAGTGGCCGACTTCGTCCGAGAAATAAGATACTTTTTAATACACACGGTTCGGTAGTGACTTCAAAATGACATGGCGACTTAACAAAGTTGCGTTTATCAATATGTCAATACTTACAGTGTTTCGGATCGGGTGAGTTTTCCCGTGTGTAGTCAAATTAATTTAATTTTTTTAATTTTTTTTTTTGCGTTCGCCTTATTTCTCTAATCCCCAATGCGGTTGCTTTGCACTGTGGTTTTTATTTTGCGCCTGTCGGTCCAGTGCATCGAACTTCAGCATGCATTTTATGTAAGGGTCTGCTTCCTCCTGCATTTTCTAAGGGTTTGCTTCCCCGGGGTAACGGCCAGTGCTGTGATGGGGATCGAACCCAGCACCCTCTAGTTGTGAGCCGTGTCATTTAACCACTAGCCCACACCGTCCTCGTATCAAATTAAGCCGCATGCTATATTACCGGTGGTGCCCTTGCGTCAATTACTGCGTTTTAGAGATTTTTTTTTAAGTAATTAGCATTTGAATCGCCGGCATTACGATATTACTTTGCATGAAATATTCACTTAACAAAGAAAACGTTCTCAGAACAACATTGCGATCAAGCGAGACAAGAAAAGTCCTGCAACTGAAAGCTCGATGAGGGGGGGGGGGCGGAGGGGGCTGAGGGGGGATGAGGGGGAGCACATTGTCAGCACGTCCATTCTCGCGCATTGTAAAGAGTCAAAGGACGGACCTCTCCTTGTACTGGTCAATTCCCAAAATTCCAAACGTTGTCTGGTACTGAATTTCAAGTATCTGACCTTCAGCAGCCACACTTTTAAAAAATGGCACTGTGCTATGCACTTAAAAAATGGCACTGTGCTATGCATTTTTTTTAAATGGCACTGTGATATGCACTTTAAAAAAATGGCATTGTGCTATGCACGAAAAAGAATGCATTTCCTGTAAAATAGTTTAACTTTGTTAATGATAATTAAATTGAGAAAAAACACATCCAAAAAAACTGAAAATAATTGCGTTAACGTAAAAGTTCCAAACAGTATGAACTTTGTCCATCTCACGTCGCTAGAGTTTCCCGTCCAAGAATTTTTGCCAGACTGACAAACTGATACATTTATTTTCTGTTTTCTACTGAAGATTAATTATGAATTTGTAGTATATTTATTCTTCTTCTTCTGCTGCGTTCGTTCTCAATCCCCCGCTACCAAACCCTGAATAGGGCTTTGCAAGTAACAAGATGTTGTCCAGAGCGTTGTGTTGCTAGTTTACAGCTTGGCTGCGATATTTGCCCCTTTCAGTCCGACACATCCGTCTTCGGCAGGAATGTATCTATTAATTGCTAATGTTGCCTGCAACATTTGTATTGCCCTAATTATGATCTGTGTTAACTATTCATTTTCTATAATAACTTCTATATTTTCTAAGCTAGTTATACATTCTTATTTTAAAGCTCAGATTCGTACGTACCATGTCTTTTTTTTTCTCCGTTCGAATCAGAAAGAGACCAATACAGCTGATATTCTAACAAGAGGTATTGTTTGTGCTTCTGCAAATGTGATTTCTGTAGCGATTCATTTTTGCATAATGAGGCTGACCGTCCCATACGCTATTTGCTTTTGTCGTCTTTTGCGACAAGAGTAGACCATCCCTAATTTAAAAGGGTGTCCTGAATAATGACTAACAATCAGGCCAAGCCACACTAATGTAGAAGATTCTCCAACTTATGAGTTTAAAAGTAGTCTCTAGAAAGATTACCAACTTGAAATATACAAGGATAAATCAATACATGTCGTTCTCTAAAATGGAAGAAGAGGTAAACAGTTATTAATTCACGAAGATGAACAAGAAGAAAAAAACACAAGAAGATGAAGAAAAAAGCAGTCGAAGAGGAACAAATAACATTAAAATAAACAAACAGAAACTTAAAATAAAATAATAATAATATAAGAAAGATGAGGAAGAAGCAGAAAAAAAGTGACGAAGAAAAATAAGAAAAAGGATAAGATGACAACGAAACGAACAATAAGAACAAAAACAAGTAAAATTCGAAGAAGAATAAGAACAAGAAAAGGAAAAGAACAATTTAAAAAACACAAAAGAGAAAACGAAATAGAAGAAGAAAAAGAAGAACGAAAAGAAGAAGAAAAATAACAGGAAGAGAAAGAAGAAGAAGAGAAACAAAGAAGATGAGGAAGAAAAAGAAGAAACAGAGGACAAAGTAGAGAAGAAGAGGATGAAGAAGACTAACAAAAAGAAGAAAAATTAGATGACGATGACGAAAAGTAAAACAAGAACAAGCAAAATTCAAAGACGAGTAGGCCAAATAATTAAAAAAACAGAATTCAATTAAAATTTCAAGAAAGAAGAAGAAGAAGAAAAAGAAGAACAAGAATAAAAACAATGAGAACAAAAAAGAAGGAAAAGAAGATGAAGAATGAGAAGAAGAAGAAAAAGAAGAAGAAGAAAATAACAAGCTGAAGATGAAGAAATACAAAGAAAACATGAGGAAGAAGAAGAAGAGGAGAAAGAAGAAAAAGAATAAGAAGAAAGAGAACAGGAACAAGAAAAAGAAGACGAAGAAGAACAAGAATAAGAAAAAGGAGAACAAAAACGAACAAATAAAGAGGAAGAAGAAGAAAATAACAATTACAAGAAATAGAAGACGAAGAAGAACAAGAACAAGAACAAGAATAAGAATAAGAAAAAGGAGAACAAAAAAAAGAACAAATAAAGAAGAAGATAAATCACAAGAACAAGAAAGAGTAGAACAAGGAGAAGAAAAGAACAAGATGAAGATGAAAACGAACAAGCAGAACTAGAAGAACATGAGAAAGAAGAAGAAAAACAAGATGAAGAAGAAGAAGAAAAGGAACAAGAAGAATAGACGAAGAATAAGGGGAAGAGGAAGACGAAAAATAAAAAGAACAAGAAAAAGTAGAACAAGGAGAAGAAAAGAACAGGAAAAGATGAAAAAGAACAAGCAGAACTAGAAGAACATGAGAAAGAAGAAGAAAAACAAGATGAAGAAGAAGAAGAAAAATAACAAGAAGAATAGACGAAGAATAAGAGGAAGAAGAACAAGAAGAGCATGAAGGACAAAAATAAGTAGATGAATAAGGAGAAGAGAAACCCAGAAGAAGAAGTCGAGAATGAAAGATTCTTTGTCATTACTATAGCCACCTGTCACATTCATTCTAAATGTTTGTATCAATACTTCGCATTGCTATTATCAGGTTGACGTTTTGTCACAATCGATCGACACGGAGCGACCACAAGCAGCTGTTGCAGTAATCCGAGCTGTAATCGTTGCCTATTGGTTGACTTTATTAAAAGTCATCAGTAACATTGCTTTTCCTTGTTTGTTGAGAGCGGCTGTGCGCCTATAAACCTACTCAAGTGGCTTAAAGCAGTGTATAGAAAGTCACTGCTGTTTTATAGCAGAATATCATCGGAGATGAAGTGTTAGAATCCAGTGTATATGGTCTTATCCTTACTGTGATGTTGGGTGATTTTTTTTCCCTTCCTCGCTGACGTGTTTGAAATAAATAGACATCCGTATAGCATTTACAGCTTGGTAGACTGTAGGGTGTGATTGATAAAGGAGAATCTCTGCTGTCGAGGAGGAAGTGTTAGAGAATTCGTTGTAGGAGGTCATTGTCTTAAAAGTTGAGTTGGAAGTGGACATTTTCCATTCTCGCTGTTATTCTTGCCTAAACAATAAGCTTCTTGTTGTTACCTAGAGTAGCAGGTGTATGCAGTCATGGCTGACTGTAAGATGATGCAACGTGTAGGTGGTAACTCTCTACTGAGTTTTTAGTTTTCGTTATCCTTGCGTCGTTGTTATTTCAGTTCTGCGTGTTGCAAAAGTTTCGTTTAACCCAGCGTAATGTGGCTCTTCAAAGTCCATCTCCATTTGCATTGGACTAAGTCTTCGTCTTCTCATTTCCAGTGCCTTTGTGTTTCCTGTATGGGCATAATTAACCTTAGCTGTAGTGGCCTACAGTTCTTTTGCCTTCCGCCAACTGTCCTTAGAAGATTTCTTTTGAGATGTGACCATCTTCCATGAGACGAACATGTCCATGCCGTCGTAATCTTCGCTTCCTAAGAAAAGTGTACACGATTTGGGGACTTGTGCGAGAGTGTACCTTTGCATGTGTCACTCTGGTTCATTCATGTTATTGTTTTGAATGCCCACAATGAGTAGGTTACTCGTATGTGTGCCCTGAAAAGAGCGTTAATTGACGGGTTACAGTAGCTTTCCTCACATCCCGAGCGTCCTAAAAAAGGTGGAAGGAGTCCTACAGACGGTTGTGCTATGCTTGGCTTCATCTGCGTGTCGCTCAGTACTACAAGGATCACGTCGAACATCACATTGTTAGCCAGACTGTTGTCCTCGACAATAGCCTGTTTCCATGACGACCAATGAGGAGGTCAGGTGAGGGTCTTAACCAGTATATTTCTCCTGACCCTGGCTAATATTATATAATCAGTGTGTTTTGCCTGACCAGACGTTAGCCTCATCGTCGAGTCAGGTGAGGGTCTAGGCCAGTATATTTCTCCTGACCCTGGCTAACATTCTCTGATCAGTGTGTTTTGCCTGACCAGACGTTAGCCTCATCGTCGAGTCAGGTGAGGGTCTAGGCCAGTATATTTCTCCTGACCCTGGCTAATATTCTCTGATCAGTGTGTTTTGCCTGACCAGACGTTTGCCTCATCGTCCCAGTTCCTCCATGTAATTCCAAGAATTGATCACAGGCGCCATAGATGGAAACTGTTAAGCCTGTGCTCTTGTTTGATATTGGTGACCAAAGTTTCTCTACCGCATTTAAGCGTGCCGGCGACAAGATTGGTTTTAAGTGTAAGTTTTCGCAAACACGCGTTGTAAGACGAGAAAATTTGCTGTAACTAGGGCGACGTGATTGTCTATTTCTGGGACTAAAGAGCGCATGTAGTTTGCTCAGTTTAGCCAAGTGCACCGTATTGAACCAAAAGTAACAGTGGTAGATTTCTCGTGGAAATCGAAGCTCTCTTGTTTACCAACCTGTCAATGAGTACTTTATTTATAGTTAGGGAAGTAAAAACATCGAGGGACGAAAACAAAAAAGAGAAAAAGAAGGAAACAAATGTTTCATAGCCAGATGTACAAAATACTTAATCAAACAAAATATTGCATATATCAATACGTCATGATATAGTCAAAAGGACTATGTCCGTTTCTTTTTACAAAATTGAGCGTTCTCTAATTTAACAGGTTGACCGTATAGAATAACCAAACGCATTTCTTGCACACGTTCTCTACACTCCTTCCATTTGTGTAGCTATGAGCCATGGGTAAATCAGTTTTTCTTTAATACGGCAAACGTGCTGCATTGTTTGATATAAGCCCGTTACGTTCTTGGAATTATTAGATATAGTCTGTTCATTTGATACGGGATCTTCTTCGTGCCATCTAATCATATCTAAGCTACAGAGAAACGCTGTGGTAATGTATGGTGTTCCATTTTCATCATGAAAGAATTGAAAGATTTTCGTTTCTGCCTTGTTATGTTTTCAGCCCAGAACGTCATTATCATTAATTTCCGTCACGTCTTTCGGGGCACAGGCCATTCACAACTCTCCTTCAGCAAGTTATGTTTTCAGCTGCCATCTCTCTAGTTGAGTGCCAGTTTCATGCCACTTTTCTCCGGGTGTTTCTTGGTATACTTTTTCTCCTCTTTCCCTATGGATTCCATGCCAAGATCTGTTTAGCCACATTGAATGGCGATTTTTGTTTTGTGTGTTTTTTCTAACTCCACTTCCTACGTTTGATCTGTTGATCCACTAGTTTTTGTTGGCTCCTTTCACATAGGTCTTCATTGCTCGCAATGTCTTCCCAGCCTTAACCCATTATAGCTCATAAAGTCCCCTTTTTTAAGGAGGGTATTGCGTATTAATTTTCTTTAACGTGGAGTGACAGTTAGTGTCAGTGCGTATTGTGACACCGATTAAACTTAGACGTGCCATTCAAAACAGAAGACATGGGTTACTGTCCGCTGAGATTGTGTTTTTGCACCATAATACTGGACAACACATCGCAGGTAAAACTGTTTAACCTTTGCAAGAATTTAAGTAGAACAATTTTTACCCCCTGCCCTACAGTTCCGATCTAATCCCAAATGATTACCGTCTTTTCATGCAGCTAAAGAAATGGCTGGCATCCCAGCGGTTTAAAAATGTTGATGAACTGCAGTTAAAGCTTGAACGAATGGTTCAAGATACTGTTTGTATTTCTTCGACATTGTAGTTAGGAACGTGGTAACGTGGTACCAAAAATGTGTTGAAGTCAATGGTGACTGTGTTGAGAAATAATGTAAATGTGTGTTTCACTTTTGGCTGCAACATACTTTGTTTCAATTGAGAAGCGCGTGGCCGAATGGTTTCGAGGCCTGCCTGCCGACAAGGGGCAGCGGTTCGAATCCCCGGTATGGCAAATGTTTTTCTGTTAGGCGTGAAATAAACAAACATAGCAAGCACACGACGTGGTGACAGCAGTGGCGAAGTGGCCTGTAGTCCTCAGCCTTCAAAACACCTCGACTACCCCAGCAATGGGGAAAATGTCGTATGACAGTTTATATACTTTGTTTATCTTTGATGTGGTTTTAAATGTTTAATAGCGGAAATTACGAAACTCGCCTGGTTGTTGTTGTTGCTATTATTGTTGTTGTTGTTTATGCCCACAATGATTAAATTTGCACTTTTGTGGGCTCTGAAAAGGACGTTAAGTGGCAGGTTGTAGTAACATTCCTCGCATCTCGAAGGTTTTAATAAAGGTGGGCCGCAGTCCTCCAGGCGATTGTGCTATGCTTGCCTTCATCTACGTGACGCGCACTATTACGGGGATCACGTCGATCCACATCGCGTCAGTCAGATAGCTTTGAAAACAGCCTGTTTCCAGGAAACGCTACATGGAAGAGATAGTGGTCTTGGTCAGTGTATTTTGCATGACCCTGGCGCGATATCCTGGTCAGTATGTTGTGTCAAATGTGCCTAGTAGTTCCTGCATTATTTCTTATGTCATCATTTCTCACTATGTCTTTTCTGATGACATTGAGCGCTTGTAATGGGTATCTCATTTACACACGTTGTAGTTTACTCTCTCGTGTCTTGGATACCGACCAACTCTGATGAACTTGCTCGACATTTACATTCAATTGATTATAGTTTAGTTACCAAGCTGAGGTTATGAAACGTCAGTCGTGCTGATAATTAGTAAGCCACCTCCAAGGCTTTTGGACATCATATTTCCATTTTGTAACAAGACTTCATAAGTAGGGTAACAATTATATGCGTTGGAACAAGGGGTACGCTTGGTAACTATCTCAACGACTGGGTGTGTGAAAAAGGGAGGTAATCGTAGTTGGTCTACTGATCTGATAGAGTTAGTGTTATTGTTACGATTGTCATAATTGTGTTAGAGGGATGCTACTGAAGAGACACTATCGCTGTTATTGTCATAATTGTCGTGACTGACATAAATCATGCAGGTAGAGTCTTACTCGTGACAAACACTTGTTGATGTTGTCCGAGTTGTTACGCATTGAGTTTGCTATTATTGTTGTTGTTATTGTTTAATGCCCACAATGATTAAGTTTACTTTTTTCGTGGGCCATTAATAGGACGTTCAGTGTATGTTTGCCGCAGACAAACCCTTGCTGTTAGTGTCCAAGTTGTCAAAACCTGAGTTCGAAGGGCCATACTGCTGATACAAACTAAGTTCAAGGGGCCCTACTGCTGATACAGTTCCTGCTATTGTTCTAATTGTCACAAACTGAGTTCAAGGGGCCCTACTGCTGATACAGTTCCTGCTATTGTTCTAATTGTCACAAACTGAGTTCAAGGGGTCATACTGCTGATACAGTTCCTGTTATTGTTCTAATTGTCACAAACTGAGTTCAAGGGGCCCTACTGCTGATACAGTTCCTGCTATTGTTCTAATTGTCACAAACTGAGTTCAAGGGGCCCTACTGCTGATACAGTTCCTGCTATTGTTCTAATTGTCACAAACTGAGTTCAAGGGGCCCTACTGCTGATACAGTTCCTGCTATTGTTCTAATTGTCACAAACTGAGTTCAAGGGGTCATACTGCTGATACAGTTCCTGTTATTGTTCCAGTTGTCACAAACTGGGTTCGAGGTGTATACTGCTTACACAGTTCCTGCTATTGTTCTAATTGTCACAAACTGAGTTCAAGGGGTCATACTGCTGATACAGTTCCTGTTATTGTTCCAGTTGTCACAAACTGGGTTCGAGGTGTATACTGCTTACACAGTTCCTGCTATTGTTCTAATTGTCACAAACTGAGTTCAAGGGGCCCTACTGCTGATACAGTTCCTGTTATTGTTGCAGTTGTCACAAACTGGGTTCGAGGTGTAAACTGCTTACACAGTTCCTGTTATTGTTCCAGTTGTCACAAACTGGGTTCGAGGTGTATACTGCTTACACAGTTCCTGTTATTGTTCCAGTTGTCACAAACTGAGTTCAAGGGGCCCTACTGCTGATACAGTTCCTGCTATTGTTCTAATTGTCACAAACTGAGTTCAAGGGGCCCTACTGCTTACACAGTTCCTGCTATTATCACGATTGTTGTGACAGCGATAAGGTACTTTTCTACCTCCCGATTCATTCATGGTTCAAATAGAATAGGACCACTGCTTCATTGCACGCTTGGCGAAGGACGCGACAAATTCAGATTGGTTATGGAGTTGACATGCATTGGGTTTGGCAACCTCACCTAGTGAACAATTTCCCCCCACAGTGACTGAGAAGAAGGCGGCGTTCCACTGCTGCAATGGATGGAGTATTAAAGACTTCAGTGTAAATAGGCATCAGCTTTTCATAAGATGTGTTAGCCAGTCCCCTTCCTCGTTGCCTTTCCTTTCTTAATTGTAAATCAGGCACCCATTGATAGCCGTGTCGTCTCAAATGTGTATATAGGGACATTTGAACTTTGGCGTGTGAAGCTAAAGCTCTATAGTTATTGTATATTAGTCGTTATGAGTAATCGACCAAACAGCAGTGAATGAAACGACAGCATCCAGCGACTCATAGCTGGCTGCTTGCATAGGGGTCGGCGAACCATAGCTGGCCAAGACCATATTCCGTCCCGATGTGGCGACCCTAGAAACAGGCTGCAACCATGCATCCTGACTAAGAGATTAGAGATCGAAAAGGGAAGGCGAACTAGGTCCCAAAAAAGGGCATGCTGAAATCGGATATGCCGAGCCGAAAGGCGCAGATATCGCAGCCTCGCTGTAAACTACATAACGCCACAGACGTCCTATTCAGGACGAACCGCCTAAGAAGAAGATGACGACGTTCTGGGGAATATCTAATCTGCCTAAGCCTCTAACTAGTGTAATACATGCAACTAGCCTAATTCGTCCTTTGAAGCATACAAGTTTAGTTGAAGGGTGCCAATTATGTCACATTCTTTTCCACTGTTGCGTATATTTGCGGAGCGCCCAAAATACGTATATTTGAAAGCACTTTGTATTTTTGTATTCTATTTAGATTCCAAACTACTCTAACAGTTCCTCGCGAGTACTATTCATTGATTACATGTATGTTATGTAGGCGTAATGCTCTGCTGACTTTCCAACTGAAGTAGAACTACACGCTGGTTATTCTTTATGTTTCTTTTCTCGTCTATGCTCGTACGTGCATGCGAATTGCCGTGGTGGCTTTCGTCCTGGCGAGAAGAGGGTAGGAAACAAATCCGTGAGTGAGCAAGACTTACGAAGATGTGGGAATATGCGAGACTGCGTGTGAGCGCGTTGGAACTGACGTTAGCTAGACAAATACTCTGGGTGAGTTTCGAAGGTAACAATACGATTGTTCGGGCCTAGATTTTGCCTGTGTGCGGTTTTTTATTTATATTTTCGTGTTACGTGCACTAGAAGTACTCAATACGTTTAAAGCGAACTTTCGCCGCATCTGTGCTTGTTTTTTAGTCACAGTCATGTTGTGTCTTTCTGCGAACATGGATTGTGTTGAGTTCTGAGGGGGGATTTAATTCTCCAATGATGGCAAGAGAAACAGATAGAGATATAACAAGACGGATTGTTAAAGACGTGGTTGATTTGTGGTAAAATTATTACATGTTGAAAACATTAGCGCAGTGATTTGATATTGTTTATATCTTTGTTCATCAATTTATCTCAAATGTGCACTCCGTCCTTCATTCTCAGTGCACTTACTATATTAAGTTTTCTGTCTATCTCAAATGTATCTTTTCTGTTAATCCAAGCGTGTCTCAATGCTCTTTTTAAGTTTTAATATGTCTACCCAGTTGTCAGTCTGTCTACAAAACATTTCATGAATTCATTTGCAATTATAGTCCATTAATATGTTTCAATGTTGTCTATACATTATTATATGTCTACTCAGTCATCAGTCTGCTTTATCTATTATTAATTTACATAAGCTGTTGGGCGAATTATCTGCCTGCATGTCATATGTAGGCTTCAATATGTCTGTCTAACCATATGTCTGTCTAACCATAGGTCTGTCTAACCATATGTCTGTCTTGTTTATCGAGAATTCATCTAAGGTGTTAGTCCTATATACGTTCTTCTATGTATGGCCAGTCAAAAGTCTATCCGCCTAACTCTGTGTTCTCTATACGATTTAATGTCTCTCTATCTGCAATGAATGAATTTGCCATTTTAGTCCATCTAATTGTTTTAATATCCTTTATAGTTTTGTACATGCCTGTCCATAGATCTGTCTGTCTAATCTATCGTCCTTTTGTTTTAACTGCTAATCCACTCTCTGTATCTTTGTCATTTCACTTATTTGTTATCCCCACAAGCTTCATCATACAACAACTATGGAGATTTACACAATTAGCTTTTATTTATTTATTTATTTTAAAATATATGTTTGTGTATTGTATATATGACAGAGGTATATGTCGGGCTCCCAAACACCAACTACCATCTTTTACAGCTTTACTAATTAATTATAAACCAGTAACAAATCCCTCGATCTGATGTTGGCTACGAAAGCACGAAATCCTTAGCAGATATAGATAAACTGCAATAGTAATAAAAGTATGATATGTTTGTCGACCATTTGTCAATCCATCCACCCGATAATCCCTTCAGCCATCTCCCGAGTCCTCTGGGCGTTTCTAACTGTCTGTCCAAATATATTTCCCTGTTCATATCTGGCTGTGTAGTGGTATTTATAAACTATTACATAAACTATTAGTTCGTATGTCCATCTCAAGATTCTTTAAATGTTTTTATCGATCTATTCAAACACCTGTATTACTTGGTTTTACATATCTTCATTTTGTCTACTCTGTTAGTCTGTTAACATGTTTTAATATTTACTACAACCCACGATATGTCTGTAGAATTTGTTGTCTTTTTGTTTCTATTCACATTTTCTCTAACTTGATTGTTCGTCAAGCAGTTTCTAAGTTTCCTATATGTTGTTATCTGTTATTTTCGTGTGTTATCTGTTATTTTCGTGTGTTATCTACTTTCATTTTGTCTACGCTGTTAGTCCGTCAAGTTTTTTCTTACTGTCATGTACACGCTTCTGTCTGTCTACTCAATATTTTGTTTTCGTTATCTATTCTCATGTTGTCTACTCTGAGTGGAGCCGCGTAGCGCAGTGGTTGGCGCGCTGGCTTCGCATCTGAGTGGTCCTAGGTTCATTCCCCAGTTGAGGCGGTAATGTTTTTTTCAGACCGCAATGGCTCCCGGGTCGACCCAGCCTTAAATGGGTACCGGTTCAGTCCGAGAAGTAAAAGCGGCGAGGGAGAGGTGATGGCTACCGCCCTCATATAGCCGAGCCTTTGAAATTTGAGATCGCTAACACCTCACACCCCTACGGCAGTAATGCTTTGGGATACTTTACTTTACTACTCTGTTAGTCCATTAAGCTGTTACAAAGTCTACTGCACTTTGCTATCTGTCTGTCTAACCATTTGTCTGTCTTACCTATCTTTATTTTGTCTGCACAGTTAATCTGCCAAGCTGTTTTAAAGTCTTCTGTACTTTGCTATCTGTCTGCCTAACCATTTCTCTTTCTTATCTGTGTTCATTTCGTTTACTCTGTTAGTTCGCTGAGCTGTGCTCTGTGCGTTCTACACATTGTTGTTTGTCTATGCAATGTGCTATCTGTTTAATTTTGTGTCTGTCCACTCGAACTGTCTTATCTATGATCTATTATCTACATTATTTGTCTTCCATCAATACCATATGTGTGCTTCTTTATGTCCATCCAAATGTCTACCCAATGGCCTTTATATTCTTCATGTATCTTCTTCTTTTTCTTTTCTCCTACTACCCTTTCTATGGTGTGTCGAAAAGTGGCGGGATGCGCATAATTCTTGTAGTCGCCAAGTGTGAGGTTTGTGCTTTCGGTAGGTGTAACAGCCTCAGTGTGTTAGAGACACCCTCGATCTATCCAAGTCGAGGTCTGCCCCTTGCTCGTGGACCGGAGACCTGCATGTGATATGATCTCGCTGCAGACCGGTCATAATGTATTCTGACTAAATGACCAAACCACCTGATTTGTTGGTCGTCGATGTAAACACTAACTGGCTTTGTCCCAACTATCTGCCTCAGCGTGATGTTACGGCTCGGTAACGGATTGTCTTTTCGGCTGCATTTCTCACACAGTGCCTTTCACAGCTATGGATCTTATTCTTATGTGTTTATAGTAGGGACCATTGGTAACACAATGTACAAATAAACAGTGTTTTTATCAGCATCCTCTTAGTTGGAACAAGCAATATAGGGTTTTAAATCGGTGTAATTTGGCTTGGCCTGGCTTCGTTCATTCTCAATCTCCCGCTACCAAACCCTGAAGAGGACTTAAGTAACAGAATGTAGTCCAGAAAACGGAATGCGTTGTGTCGTAGTTAACAGATTGACTGCGATATTTGCACCTTTCGGTTCAACACATCCGACTTCAGCAATCATGTTTTGAGAACCGGGTTAGCATACCGTCTTCGATCCCTTCTCCTTATCCAGTTTGCTCTATGCTCTCTGCAGCCTGCTATCCAGGATCACCGCGTGGAGGTGTAGAAGGGTCTTGGCAGCTCTGGTTCGCTGGCCCTAACGCTAGCAGTCAGCTATGGGTCGCTGACGGCTGCAGCTCATGAGCATTTGACAGTGTTCGTCTTCTCAATTATATGTGTGATCTCTCTGTTCACTCTGCTGTCAACAGTGAACATACCACCCAGATATTTGAACTCTCTAACTTACTTTATACTAATGTCGCTGCTGTGGAAACTTCTCTCTACGCGTCTCTTGTCTGTCTTGATCGTCATGTCCTATTCGTTGTAAGCGAAATTAAGAAAGGTTAGATGACATTATAGGCCTTCTTCGTTTTTGTAAAATATGACCTGCTCATCCGTAAACAACAGTTCACTTAGGGACTTCTCCTGGGATTTAGCCAACATTGATTCTGTCGATTTAAATTATGAAATAAAGTGGAGAAAAACACATACCTCTATCATACACGACTCAGACATGGCAACCAATTTCTTCATTTATATAAGCTTTTATTTTCTTCATCTGTCTCTGCCTCCTAATTAGATTTCTATCTTTCTTTCCAATCAACAGTTTGTCTTATCTACCTCTCATTTACTCAAACCACTAGTCCATTCACATTTGCCATTATCCTTTGCACGTTCCATCATGCTCGCTGAACCGTCTTTCAGCCCGGCTCTCTGTGCTTTATCTTCTGATTGACACATTTATTTAAGTGCCTCCTATTTCGGGCATTGTTTTTACGAGTTTTCTTTCAGCCAGCTTTCTACAGTTACTCCTGGCTTGTCGACCTCTTAGACTGTATAGAAGACGAGGCGTGCAGACATTCGCCAGTTGGAACATTTCTTTGCTTTAGTATATACATATGTCAGCAGGCTCGGGATTTGAGGATAGCTACTGCGATCCCACACCTAATGCCATTTTCAGGGCGCACAAAAGACTAAAGTCAACAAAAGTAGCACATTTATATATATATAAGAAATTCAATACACTGTAATGCAGTATACCATAGCGAGATGTCATGATATATGAAGGGATGTGATGTTATGAGAAGGGATGTAGTATTATGTGATATCATGAACGTCTTATGAAAGAACGCGATGTCATTCGAACGGCATGTCCTGGCATGTGATGTATGTGATGTCATGTCATGTCATATGAAAGGACGTGATGTGATGTGATAAGATGTCATATCATGTCGTGTCAAAAGATGTGTTGTCGTGTCATGAAAAAAGATATGAAATTAATGTGTCGACCGAAATCCCTACAGACTCCCCACGTGGAACCGTGTACTCCGCAGCCTTGGTATGAGGGCCGCCAGCAGTGTGCTAGACCAATTTTTTGTTTCAAGCTTACTATGTCTGTTCGTCTCAAACTCATTGTTATTACGTGTTACGCCACCGAGGCGTCTGATCGTGTCTACCTTTTGGTCATCGTGACCCTTGCTGTGCTGAGAATACCAAGTTGGGAAAGGTATAGTGTAACCTCCGGGGGACGGAGGGGCGGACAGGTGGAAGTCGGCTTCAGTCGGAGCAGAAAGGTCTTTCAGTAGTGATAACCTTGACTGAATTCTGGTGTACAGTTAATCGTCATGGATTAGTCTCCCACAGCTTGAGCCAGGCATGAAATGCAGCGAAATGAAGCATAATAAACAGGATAACCGATCAAAAAGATATCAGTTCCACAGAATAAATTCCTTGATACCACCAGGTGAAGAAGTTGTGAAAAATAACCCCAACAGAAACCACGAAAAATCGAACAACTCGACACAAACACTGGAGCGAGTCGAGAGCGGAGCCATTAAGACGCGGCCATCTTATTTTTTCCGAAGTGACATGATGAGATATAATGTAGTACAATAAAACACAAAAAACTACGTCACACCATACCACAACACAGCACAATATAACATACCACATCACAACACAACAGAACATAACACAACATACCACTACACAACAGAAAACAACAAAATACATCACAACACAACAGAACACAACAAAACATATCACAACACAAACGCAACACAAAACAACGCAATACAACACAACACTTTTCAACACAACACATCACATCAAAACACAACACACTACAAAACAAAACAACAGAACACAACACACTTCAACACAACACACTACAACACAACACACTACAACACAACACACTACGACATAACACACTACAACACAACACAACACAATGCAACACAACACACTACAACATACTACAGCAGAACACAACATACTACTACACAAAACAACACAATGCAACACAACCCACTACAACACAACACACCACATCCCAACACAACACACTACAACACAACACACTGAAACACAGCACACCACATCCCAACAGAACACAACACACTACAACACAAAACAACAGAACACAAAACAACAGAACACAGTACACTACAACACAACACATCACATCACAACACAACATACTACAACACAAAACAACAAAACACAGCACACTACAACACAATACACAACAACACAACACACTACAACACAACACACTACAACACAGCACACCACATCACAACACACTACAACCCATCACAACACAGTATACAACAAAAATCACATAACAAAAACCACATCACAACACAACACACAACACAATATATTACATCACAACACAACATATCAAACAACACAATGCACTACAATACACCACACCACAGAAGAACACAACACATTACAACACATCACAGCGCAACAGATCACTACAAAACCAACACATCATAAAACAAAACAACTCACCACACCACAGAAGAACTCAACACATTACAACACATCACAACGCAACAGATCACTACAAAACCAACACATCATAAAACAAAACAACTCACCACACCACATAAGAACTCAACACATTACAACACATCACAGCGCAACAGATCACTACAAAACACAACACATCCTAAAACAAAACAACTCACCACACCACAGAAGAACACAACACATTACAACGCAACAGATCACTACAAAACACAACACATCATAAAACAAAACAACTCACCACACCATAGAAGAACACAACACATTACAACACATCACAACGCAACAGATCACTACAAAACACAACACATCATAAAACAAAACAACTCACCACACCACAACACAACGTAATGTCATGAACCAGGAGAAACCAAACAAATCAACATATTATGACATATTCTATATGTACAGAAATATTATTATAACCCATCAACACAGCGCTGTTATGCTCACTCTTAAAACCTACTTCTACAGAGACAAATAAACAGATACACTGGCTCAAGTGCGTTGTAATTTCCTGATGTAAATATAGCGAAAAATGCATTACGTTTAGTTTGAGCTAAAGGCGTCAAAAAGCTTTAAACTTTTGACGTTTTCCTAACAAATAAAATTCGTTGTACCTGATGCTTTTTCGTGAATGCCATAGGAAAAATATTTTCTTTGGTGAGAAAGGCAGTTGGGTTTTCTTAGATACATATATACATACATATCATACATATCATATATACATATCATACATATCATACATACATATCATACATATCATAAATACATATCATACATATCATACATACATATCATACATATCCTACATACATATCATACATATCATACATACATATCATACATACATATCATACATATCATACATATCATATCATACATATCATATATACATATCATACATATCATACATACATATCATACATATATATCATGCATATCATACATACATATCATACATACATATCTTACATATCATAAATATCATATATATCATACATATCATACATATCATACATACATATCATACATATCATACATACATATCATACATATCATATATACATATCATAGATATCATACATATCATACATAACATACATATCATACATACATATCATACATATCATACATATCATACATACATATGATACATATCATACATACATATCATACATATCATACATACATATCATACATATCATACATATCATATCATACATATCATACATACATATCATACATACATATCATACATACATATCATACATATCATACATACATAGCATACATACATATCATATATACATATCATACATATCATACATACATATCATACATACATATCATACATATCATACATATCATACATAGCATACATTCATATCATATATACATATCATACATATCATACATATCATACATATCATACATACATATCATACATAGCATACATACATATCATACATATCATACATACATATCATACATATCATATATATCATATATACATATCATACATACATATCATAAATATCATACATATCATACATATCATAAATATACATATCATATATACATATCATACATATCATACATACATATCATACATACATATCATACATACATATCATATATACATATCATACATATCATACATACATATCATACATATCATACATATCATACATACATATCATACATATCATACATATCATTCATATCATACATACATATCATACATATCATACATACATATCATACATACATATCATACATACATATCATGCATACATATCATACATATCATACATACATATCATACATACATATCATACATATCATACAAATCATATATACATATCATACATATCATACATATCATACATACATATCATACATATCATACATACATATCATACATATCATACATACATATCATACATATCATACATACATATCATACATATCATACATACATATCATACATACATATCATACATACGTATCATAAATATCATACATATCATACATACATATTATACATACATATCATACATATCATACATATCATACATATCATACATATCATACATGTCATACATATCATACATACATATCATACATATCATACATACATATCATACATATCATACATACATATCATACATATCATACATATCATACATATCATACATACATATCATACATATCATACACATCATACATATCATACATATCATACATACCATACATATCATACATACATATCATACATTTCATACATACATATCATACATATCATACATACATATCATACATATCATACATACATATCATACATATCATACATATCATACATATCATACATACATATCATACATATCATACATACATATCATACATATCATACATACATATCATGCATATCATACATATCATACATCATACATATCATACATATCATACATATATCATACATATCATACATATCATACATACATATCATACATAGCATACATACATATCATACATACATATCATACATACATACATATCATACATACATATCATACATACATATCATTCACACATATCATATATATCATACATACATATCATACATACATATCAACATTGTCATGTAGCAAGTTCTCTACTGAACATCGCTCCCATCACAGTCTGTCTGAAAGAAACTCGTTCTCTAGCCAAAACTCCAGCCTTTGCCACAGTCATGCCCAGGCATTCCTGGATATCTTGGTGCCATTGTCTTCTTGGCCTACTCCTGTCTGTTTTGCCTGGCACCATACCTTCCATCATTGTTCTTTTAAGAACGTTCTGTCCTTTGAAGTGCCCAAATTATTTATATTTTTTATCCAAAATGGAATTGATAAACTAGTTCTCCTCTACGTTCAACTCTTGCCGAATATCTATATTTGTCTTTTTCTCTGTCCAGGGCATTCTGAGAATCTTTCTGTAACGTCTTCACTCGAAGAATTCGATTCTCTGTCTAGCAAAATTGCTGTTTGATATTAGAGACCAACTGGCAAAACCATTGGCTATATTATGTTCTCAATCACTTGCAAATGGGATTGTTCCACGGGATTAGAAAGATGCAGTAGTGAACCCTTATTCAAAACAGGTAACAAATCAAACTCGTTTGGCCTTCAGGGATAAAATCATGGTATACAATATTCTGAGAATAATTTAAAAAAACTTCCAACATAACATGACTTCTCAATCAAAACACAGAATTTGTACGTTGTTCATTCAAGATCATTTTCAACTCCTATGATGCAACGAACACAACACACAAACAAAATTACTGTTCGAGAGAATATGTGAAGGTCAAGTCTGCCATGTCATTTCGTCAATTCGCCATTACTATAAATTCTGGAGCACAAATTCTCGAAGTTAGTGAACTGTTCTATGTCCACACCCCGAATTTAAATGTATGTTGACTTCTTGTTTTGTCAGGGGGGTCATTATCTTTGTTTTGTTTATGTTTACAAAAAGGTTCCGATCTTTGCTGCATCTGCTTATGCCTGCCAATAGCCATTCCAAGCACTCTGTACTGTTTGATAGCATTACAATACGATCTTCACATGCATAAAGTACGCAGGTTTTAGTGTTTCAGGCTTGCACTTAGTTCCTTGTGCCCGTTTAAATGAATAGTCAAGTCACTGGAAGGCCAGCACCTGGGCTTTTGTTTGTGTTTTGTATACATTTGGGACATTCAGTTAGTATTGAGAACTCATCCTTAATTTCTTGTTCTTCTTCGTACGTTTTCAACCTGAAAAGGAGTTTGAAAGTATCAAGATGTAGTCTGGAGAACGGAACGCATTGTGTCGTAGTTTACATCTTGACTGCGCTATTTGCACCTTTTAGTCCGAACATCCGACTTCAGCAGATATTTTTGGGTACCGGGTTAGCTTTCTTTCTTCGATCTTTTCTGTAGTAACCCATAGCATTACTGCCGTTGGGGTGTGAGGTGTTAGCGATCTCACATTTCAAAAGCTCGGCTATATGAGGGCGGTAGCCATCTCCTTTCCCTTGCCGCTTTTACTTCTCGGACTGAATCGGTACCCATTTAAGGCTGGGTCGACCCGGGATCCTTTTCGGTCTGAAAAAACATTACCGCTTCAACTGGGGAATGAACCCAGGACCACTCAGATGCGTAGCCAGAGCGTTAACCATTGCGCTACGCGACTCTGTAGCAGAGTGTTATCCAAGATCACCCCGTGGAGATGTAGAAGGGTCTTGACAGCTCTGGATCGCTAGCTCATGACGCAAGCAATCAATGTTGCGTCTTTTAAAATACAGATAAACGAATGTTGTTGTTGTTGTTGTTGTTGTTCGATTCTACTCCTGCCGACTGGAATTAACTCGTGACGATGTTTCCTTGGTAGCGCGATGCAGTCGCTAATCGTAATCCCGATCTGAGCTTGAGTAAATCTACCGAGGTCCTCATGTCTCCTCATTAAGCTAACCACAATGGCGATTACAGTGTCGGTCCCCACCAAATAGCCAGACCGTTGTGACACAGTCTGTTTCTAAGAGCGCCAGTCGTTAGGGTCGAGAGGTGCCCCACAGACAGCATGTCGTAATAGGTGACTAACTATGTGAGAAGGCAACACCGGCCATGGTTAGGTCGTTTGTTAAGAGCAGCATAGATGGCGCCTAATAGGCTGCGGGTCTACTTTTTTTCTAGTGTTTGAGTCTATTAAGATGGACTCATGCATCATGTAACCACTCTCCGCGGCAATTGTTCCAACATAGCGCAGTAATAAACTGCTCGAACCTAGCCCGCTAAGTAAGAAATCCTCCTACTGCTACATCCTAATCACGCCGGAGTCGGGAACTGCTCAATGGCATCCACCCCTGTAGAAGCACAGGTAGACTAAGACTAACTTTCTAAGAGCACGTACACAATAAATCGAAGTTGTGGCAGTTTAAGTTTATTTTCCTGGCCATGATTACTCTTTCCCATTCAACAGCGCAGTAAAACTATTTGGTCTAATGCATATGCAAATAATGAGTGTTTGGCATTTTCACCGACATTTTTATTAATTATTGGACAATAAATGGAACGTAGATTAACCTAAGGGTGGAACATTCGCTTTCCATCGCAAAGGTAAGGGATACGAGTCTCGCTATATGTACGCTCCAGTTGACCTAGTTGTAATAGTTGTAATCTAGTATACGACTAGTGATATAAAAGTCAGTGAGGAAATTAACTGGCTACGCTACCTCATACAAGCTGTGGATTAGTATAATGAAGTCACTAAAAAATTCATTCCCCGACAGTTGCGTAACTACCTTTACCGTAATACAAAGGAAAATCTACATCAGTGCACCTGGGCGAACGCATATATCCTCAGCCAATTTCACTGCTCTTGTGGTTGCCCGTGTTGAAAGGATTTGTCAACTATAATGTTTGTTTCGGTTGTTCCATGATATATCACAATCTTCACGGATGCTCCTTCCTTGTCCTACTTTACCAGTCGATAAGCACTCGTATACGAATCATATATAGTTCAGGTCATCCCGTAACCGGTGAAGTCGTTGGGGCACACATGACGACATCATCACAACACCACGCCACCCTTCTTTGTCAACGACCGCTGCCTGTGCCTCCTCCGGTCGGAGATTGGTCCATTCTTCAATGTTGTCCTCCCATCTCTTTTTGGGACGGCCTCCTCGTCGTGCGCCCCCCCCCCCTCCGTGGAGAACCGCACTTGCAAGACCACTTGATCTCGATATGTGACCGAACCAAGCGAGTCTCCCCCTTGACAGCCGCCAAGAGGTCCCCAAAAGACATCGTTGCTGACCATCAAAACATGCATGGTGCCACACTTTGTAAAAAACATAATGCACACATACTTCGCAAACACATCCCGTGATAACCATCAACTATACACTTTGTAAAAAACATAATGCACACATACTTCGCAAACACATCCCCGTGATAACCATCAACTATACACTTTGTAAAAAACATAATGCACACATACTTCGTAAACACATCCCCGTGATAACCATCAACTATTTACTTTGTAACTCAGTGAGTGCAAGATTAAGGTATGTCTTCGTGCAACTGTGCAACTGATTTTGAATATGCCCTACCAGGAGTACACTATTTTGTAAAGATATGATGAGGAAAGGATTGAGATCAAATAGGAACTTGCGATAAAGCATAATATTTCACACTTTATGTGGAGAAGACTGACCAGATTACTAACGGGAGTGTCCGGGATCAAGATGCTGAGCAGCTCATGAGCTGCAGTGGTCAGCGACCCATAGCTGACTGCTAGCTTCAGGGAAAGCGAACCATAGCTGCCAAGACCCTTCTACACCTCTACGCGGTGATCCTGGATAACAGACTGCAACAGAGCAGACTGTCTAAGGAGAAGGGATCGAATAGGGAAGGCTAATCCGGTACTCAAAAATGACTGCTGAAGTCGGATGTGTCAGATTGCAAGGTGTAAATTTCGAAATCAAGCGGTAAAATACGACATAGTACATTTCGTTCTCTGGACGATATCCTGCTACTTGCAAACCACTTTTCAGGACTTGGTAGCGGGAGTTAGAGAACGAACGACGAGAGGAAGAAGAAGAAGAAGAAGAAGAAGAAGAGGAAGAAGAAGAAGAAGAAGAAAAAGAAAAAAAAAGAAATTACTAAATTGGTGCAGAAAGATCAAAACTATTGTCGTACTATTTAATGCTACTGGACAAAGACCCTTAAAAATAGATTTAATGCACTTAAACATAAATTCCTTAAACGTCTATTGGGCATTGGCTGTGAAGAATTCATGCCTACTAAGTAAATACGATTACAGTCCAACCCAAATTATGTTTCCAATGTCATCAGGAGGAAACGTTGGATGTACATCGGGCACGCGCTGCAGAAGAACAATTGCAGACTTCCATTACAGGCGATTATATGGAAGCCTAGCAACAAAAGGAAGCGGGGTAGACCTAAAGAGAGAATGCAGAACAATCAGAAGGGATGGTGCAGTTATGGGACTAGGGAACATGAAAGAACTACAAAGAGTAGCAGTGAGTCAATCGAATTGGAAAATTTTGAGTTCTGCCTTTTACGCTGTGTTTGCGCTGAAAGACCGGAGAGAGAGGGAGATAGATAGATAGAGAGAGAGAGAGAGAGAGACAGAGAGACAGAGAAATAGAGAGAGGGAAAGAGAGAAAGAGAATGATAAGGGGTGGGGGAGAAAGAGCGGAAATAAAGATCGCTAATTTCTGAATCTCAAATGCAAACCATGATTTAATTTCAGTATTTCATCTAAAGGATATTCTTTGGATTTTTATTTAAATGTTTTGGGGGTATTTGTTATTTGCAAATTTAACAACACTCAGCGATAGAGGAAACACATTGCTTTTTTTAAACAAGGAAAAATGTTTTTTAACTACATTTTTCTATAAAAGCTTGTATTTATACTATCGAGTTACAAATAAGGAAATATGAGATAGAATTACAACATAAATAGGACCTTTTGAAGACCTTTTGGCAACTGTCAAAAGAAGGAAACTCACTTGGTACGTCACATACCGAGATCAATTGTCCTTGTAAATACGATCCTCCACGGAAATGTGCAAGGAAGACGACGAAGAGGCCGTCCCAAAAAGAGGTTGGAGGACAACATATAAAAATGACCAATCTCCGTCCAGATGGGCACAGACAGCGGCCGCTGACAGAGAATGGTGGCGTGGTATTATGAGGATGTCTTCATGTGTCCCCCAACGACCTCACCGGTTACAGGATGACCCGACCTGACCTGACCTAATTTATTCTAAGCCCTTTTGTTTTGTTTGTGGGATAGCGGAAGATTCTTCCCCTGCATCGTCTTCAATGTTTCAGTTTACGGGGTTCATGATTATCCAACTCAATTAACGTCTCGTACGTCTTAACACAATTGTTTAACTCTGTATTTTTAATGTGACAAGAATGTTATTTTGGGACAGATCATTCGAAGAGCCGTCAAAATGTGATAGATTAACATGTCGCACTGGTTGAGACTGTGTATACATTTTAAGTTTTCCGAGTTAAGGGGAAGTTGGTTAAAATTGGAAAAGAGAAGTTCACGCAAATGGACATGTCATGTTACAGGAAAGCGTGTAATAAAGTTACGTGCATCTTGACATTCTCTTCCAAAATACAGCTGTTGTCAAATACGTGTTGTTGTAATGTTCGAATTCGATTCTGCATACTCTTCAGCCGAACTCGGACAGCTTATTGAATGCACTTCTTCTTCTTCTTCTTCTTCTTGTCAATTAACACTTTGCGGTCTAACTCTCAAAACTGGAAATTCATATTAAGAAGTTCATGAAGAGACTTCATGGTCTCACTCATTTATTATTTACTTACAAATAAGATTTAAATGTAATGTGAACAATATTTTACAAAGTTTAAATATTCATTTATATATTGTTTACCGACAAATTATACAATTTTTTTACCTTATGAAGCCATTTGTTTGACCAATTTACGCATGTGTAAATATGAAGTGACCTCTAAATTCCAAGCATCGCTGTTCAATTATATTGTTTACCAGTTTTTTCACACGATGAATGTAAAGCACGTGGTCAAACCGATTCGATGTCTGCTTTCTGACAAAGAATGCAATGGATCGAAACAATTTATTTTAACAGACACCACAACCAGTTATGACAAAAGCAAAATTGTAAATTTTAATGAAAATTTGTGACTTTATTTGTATTTACTAACGACTTATGTGTGTTTTAAAATCATATTACTTTCCTTGCGAAGTTGGGTATTAAAACTTCAAAGAAGGAGACGGTCAGATTGAAAAAGGAAGAGATTCCTGGTTTGGGAAACGTGGCGAGAACGGTAGGTTTAGGGAAAAGGAAGTGAGATTAGCACATTTTGGGAAAGGAGGCAGATCTATGAGTTGTGAGAGACCTTGTGGACGGTTTCATGAACGTGGCGGAAGGTTTGAAATAGATCGGCGGATTGAGAAAGGAAGAATTGGAAAATGGATGGAGGGGCTGAACTGCGAAATGACGATTTAGAGGACAGGATGGGAGTTCAATTGGGATATAAAGGATGGGGGTTCAATGGGGATATAAAGGAAGGGATTTCAATTGAGATATAAAGGATTGGGGTTCAAATGGGATGTAAAGGATGGCGGTTCTTCATCGTACGCAGTCAGACATCAACCTTAATTTTTTCGAAAAAAAGCAGCCGTCATCCTGAGGCTGGATGGGGGTTCAATTGGGATATTCTTCTTCTTCTTCGTACGCAGTCAGACAGTAACCATTATTTTTTCGAAAAAAGCGGCGGTCATCCTGAGGCTGTCGACACTGCCATAGAGCTTGTCTTGCAGTTCCACTGGTGATGGCCACATCTGCTCTCTCTGATCCTCGTATGTCGGGCAGTTCTGCAGCAGATGTTCAGCGGTCATTTTACCGGTACCGCACTGGCATTCGTCGGTACCACCTATCTTTAATTTGTTGAATAGGTGGTACATCAGTCTATTGTGGCCAGTGCGAAGTCTGAAGACAACGACCTGCTCTCTTCTGTTCAACTGGTAATAGGCATCGTTTTTGGTGTAACCAGTATGTTCGGTTTCCCATTTGGTCATGTATCTGGCTTTGATAAGCCGTTTTAACTCTTCGTACGTCATACTAGTATCTGGTTGTGGTAGTCTTGCACCTTCTTTTGCCAGTCTGTCTGCCTCCTCGTTGCCTTGGATGTTGCAGTGTGATGGGACCCACTGTACCACTACCCTTTTTGGTGCGGACTGCTGGCACAGTTTGCAGAGTGCTGCTCTTAAGTCATTAAGCTCAGTGTTTTTCTGGCTTTTTAGCGCTGTGACTACGGCGAGAGCATCTGTTAGCAGGACTATATGGCTTTCATTTTCTTTGTGTGTCACCATTTCTTCCACTGCCGCCCTCAGTGCCTTTGCCTCCGCTCTGAAATTGCTTGTGTACTTACCAGAAGCGAATGACAGTATTATTTTTCTGCCATTTGGTAGGTTCAGGAATGCTGCTGCCCCTCTGTTCTGTGTAGTGTTTGTTACAGAACCGTCGGTGTATGCATGGGTCCAGTCCATGCTTGGGTAGTTTTTTTATATAAAGCTTAGGGTAGTATCTCTCCTTTCTTTTTCAGTCTGGCAGTTTTTGTTTCCAATACCTGGTATATTTTCTACCACCTCTGGAAATATATCCTGCCTCCAGGTAGGTTTTCGTACAGTAGTGATGGGTTTTGGTGTTGTTAGTGCGTTTATGGGATCTTCGTGCATCTTTGCTTTAGCTATTTCTGCAAAGTTTCTCCGCTTTAGTTTCCCATTTCCCAAATTGTTTAGTCTCTGGTGCATTGGATGGCCAGTCAGTCTTCGGAGTTTCCAATGGGGATATAAAGGATGGGGGTTCTTTTGGTATATATAGAATGGGAGTTCAATTGGGATATAAAGGATGGGGTTCAATTTGAATATAAAGGATGGGGGTTCAATTTGAATATAAAGGATGGGGTTCAATTTGGATATAAAGGATGGGGTTCAATGGGGATATAAAGGATGGGGTTCAATAGGGATATAAATGATGGGGGTTCACATGAGATCTGAAGGATGGGTTGCAGTTAAACAATTAACTTTTTTCATAATTATCCCTGACAATAACAGGTAAAATACTACCGAATTGTGGGTATTAAAATATTAAATTATTTCTTAGACGAATTAGGGTACTAAAATTAGATAAACAAGCAAAAAATGCAAGTGAAATATTGCATTGAACAGAAAAATAGTTAGTTTCCGAACAAACTGTATACACTAAATTCAAGATAGATATCCCCTTCCTATGTGACTGGCCTTTCACATATGATAGCAGTACGTGTACTTCAGGTCTGTCCCTATCCGACAGATTTGGGAAGAAGGATGTGGACGATCCTCGCTTCCCTCGAGGGGAAACTGAAAGGGGTATTGAGACCTTGAAAAAGATTGCTGAATTTATTGAAAAATCCTGCCCCGTTCTTAATGAGCAATTTATCGTAGAAGAAGAGGAGGAAATTGTATTGGAAAATTTAATTTGCAAAGGATTAAAGTAAATGGTTTGGCTTCGTTCGTTCTCAATCTCCCGCTACCAAACTCGGAAAGGGCTTAAGTAGCAGAATGTAGTCCTGAGAACTGAATGCTCTGTGTCGTAGTTTACAGCTTGACTACGATATTTGTACCTTTCGGTCCAACACATCCAACTTCAGCAAGCATTTTTTTAGCATTCCCTCTTCGATCCCTTCTTCTTAGCCAGTTTGCCCTTGTGCATCCTGTTATCCAGGATCACTGCGTATATTACTTTATCTTCTCCCATTTTCCCACGTAAGCACGCAGTTTTATGTATGTTTCCATTCTACATTCCAGAATGTCTACCTCTCTGTCTGTTCTACAATCTAACCCATTAGTTCTTCTATACATATAACGGTCCTTCATACGTTTCTAGCAGTCTAACATGTGCTCATCCCTTCTATTCAACAGATCCACATTTTTCTGCTCTGTTGTTCGTCTGAAGTTTCTGGAGCGACATAGCTGTAATCACCTGACAAATGACATAATCCGTACCCTGAAAATCGATATGGCTTGATGTCTCTGCACGCTAACAGATCCGACTAAACTATCACCAAATTAGCACTGAAGCATCAAACTTGATGAATCTCATGTCAGCTTTGCAGATTTAAAATGACATTTGACTTCATTATCGACCATCAAAGCGTTTCAAAACAGTGCACTATATTTTAAATAGTCTATCTATCTATCTTCAGTCCACTTATGTGGTTAGACGTCGCGGGGAGGTGCGGCCTCCTTTGTTTCATATTTTTATGGCAGGTGAAAATTCACTGGTAACTTGCCAGGTAAATCCCAGCATCTGTTAGCCCCTCGAATATACGATCGTAATTTTGAGACTTGTGCAGGTGGAAGCGTAAATTAAAGCAAGGTAGATCCGCAGCTTGTCAGACGCCATCTAACTCGCTCCTATAACCACATGACCAAGACCTTTTGTTATGCCCTTTTTTTTGTGACATTTTCTGTGGGGCGAGATTCCCAAGTATAATTTGAGTTAAATTTTAACTTGAATTTTGCCCGAGCAGCGGCCGTTAGGCCTACTCTTTTCGATTTCCAACTGCTAAGGTAATTTTAATGTGCGCGCCACTGCACACTGGTGTCTGCTTCATTTGCGTGTCGTTCACTACTACGGGGATCACCTCGATACCCCATCTTGTTAGCCAGGCTGCGATGAAAACAGCCCATTTTCCGGGAAGGGCTACGAGGAAGCCAAGGTTAGGGTCTTGTCCAGTATGTGTTGCCTGAACCTGACTAACCTGTCTGAACAGTATATTTTGCCTGACCAATCGTTAGTCTTCCTTCCCATTTTTTAGCGTAAAATTAAATGACGCTGCTGCGTTACTGTGAACTGAAATGAACAAATGGATCGAAAATTTAATGGTTTTAAATTGGTTTATTTTGTTCAAGTGCACTGACAGGAGCGGTTGGGGGCGGCATGCTAGAAATTGTAAATTGTGAAGCTTATCGTAAGATTCAACTAAGAAAGGTTAGGCGTAATAGCGACTACAAAAACAACGTTTAAAATCTACCAATCAAATCATTCGATCCCTTTTGAGAACATTCATCATCCGCCGAAAACGGGTTGACGGGCCGAAAGGTGCAAATATCGCAGACAAGCTGTAGGCTAGCGGTACAACGCATTCCGTTCTCCGGACAACATCTTGCTATTTGCAAAGCCCTATTCAGAGTTTGTTAGTGGAAGATTAAGAATGAACGCAGAAGAAGAAGAAGAAGAAGAAGTGCATTCAATTAGCTGTCCGAGTTCGGCTGAAGAGTATGCAGAATCGAATACGAACATTATAACAACAAATATTTGACAACAGCTGTATGTTGTGTACTTCCTGCTACTTGCGAAGCCCTGTTCAGGGCTTGGTAGCTGGAGGTTGAGAACGAACGCAGAAGAAGAAGAAGAAGAAGAAGAAGAAGAAGAAGAAGAAGAAGAAGAAAAATAACATTGTCAACCATTATACCGTCTGATAGTCACAGGACCTCCGCGCAAGTCCAGTCCAGGTCTTTTTTTGTTTTCTGTGTTTGTCTCTAGCACTTCTCTCCGTGTATGTTTTAGTCTGCCTCTACTTCTTCTGCCTTGGTGATTCCAGAATATGTAATGTCTTGTTATGCTTTTGAACTAGTTTCCTGGATGTGTGTCCTATTCAGCGGCAGTGTTTTCTTCTCAGGTCATGTTTTATTGATATATGTCAGGGTCTTTCTGACAGTTCAACGTTTATGATCATCTTAAACCATTTCAATTTCTGTATTCTGCACATGTACATATTTACAAAAGTCTGTTCCTTTCCTGTTGTTTTTTGTTGTTGTTGTTGCTGTTGTTGCTTTTTTTGTTGTCAATGCATCAAATGTTTAGGATTTCTATGTGTGTGCTGCGTTAAATTATTTTTTTTCAAAAGTTCCACCAATCCAATGAAAACGTTTTTCCATTGTTTGCATTCTTATTTTGTTATCTTTATCTGAACTCCTACTTTGTCTAATTCCTACCAAGATTTATGAATGATTTGACACCGTAAGCGTGAGTCATGTAACACAATCTGATATGCATTATTTGCAAGTATTCTCATGTTTTCATATTTTTTTTTGCAATCTCGATCCCAGTTTATGTGACATCTCATTAAGTATACTTTTTTCTGTTGCATCGTCTTCTTCTTCTTCATCGTCGTTCGTTCTCAAACTTCAGCTACTTAACATTGAAAAGGGCTTTTCAAGTAGCAAGATGTATTCCGGAGAAATGAATGTGTTGTGTCGCTAGTTTACAGCTTGACCGCGATATCTGCACCTTTTGGTCCGCCACATCCGTTTTCCACAGCAGGCATTTTTTTAGTACTGGGCTAGCCTTCCCTCTTCGATCCCTTCTCCTTAACCAGCCTGCTCTATTACATCCTATTATCCATGATCACCACGTGGAGGTGTAGAAGGGTCTTGGCAGCTCTGGTTTGTTGGCCCTGACGCTAGCAGACAACTATGGGTCGCTGGTCGCTGCAGCTCATGCGCTGCTCAGAACAATCTGAAGCCGCCTTCTACTACATGCTTAGAAGCTGACAGTGGTCCTATTCATTTGATCCCGGACACCACTCTGGTCATACGTTCCACATACCCAAATTGTAATGGCTACTTATCTATTAATTCTGCTGTGTTCTCCTTTTTCCACATCCCCATAAATTATATTTAAATTTTCTATTTTTTTTTACTTTTTTGTCACAAGCCTGCAATTTCGTCTCCTATTCTTCCACGTGTTCCAAGTTTTGTATTTCCTCTTTGTCTTAAATATTGAATGCCGTGGATAGCTTCATGAAAGGTTTATTATCGATTTTCGATTCGGTGCATGGAGTGATGACTGGCGCCAAGTTATATTTCTTGAAGAAATCTGCCAACATCACGATTCGCATTCTATGTGAATATCTTCATTTCCTGGCAACTTTTATGCTGATGTCGGAGACATGACTATCCATTCAATTTCCTTTACTTCTTTTTCTCTTTCGACATGTTTTTAAAAAAAATTAAGTCTGCTGTTAAGTTCAGTTCTTTGAATAAAAGTTGCTGTAGAGGAGAGTTCCGCGAGGTTTCCAAGCGGTTTTATGTGGAGGTTCCGTCTCTGTGTGCCAGTGCTCAGTACGCAATTGGCTAAGGATATAACAGTCTAGTATGAAATCTTCGGCTGTCGATGATGTTTGCCCGCATATATGCATGGTAGATGGAGCCAATTTTAGCCTGCGTGATGGCCATTTTATCTGGAATGTCTCGTATTCATGCAGAAACACTTTGCTTTCTCCCCGCAACGAAGGCAGTGATAGTTGTCTCTCATTTGATCGACTTTCCTTGAAGGTGAATGTTCGTTTTGTTCTACTTTGCTAACCCGTCTGCTGTTTCATTTCCTGATATAGCACAGTGTAATGATATCCACTTTAACGCTACCGTTCTCTTGGCTTTTAGTTCACCGAAGACTTTTTTAATCTCTGGCATTTAATCATTCTTAAGGGCTTACGGAAGTAGCATTGCAATACATTCACATTACAAACAGATACACACGCATCCAAACACTAGCCAATATGTCTACACTATAAACGACACACACACGCGTAAATACACTAGCCAATACGCCAAGATTACAATCAGATATGCACACAATACTCTGGTCAATACGTCCACACTACAAACAGATATACACACGCATCAATACTCTGGTCAATACGTCCACACTACAAACAGATACACACAGGCATCAATGCTCTGGTCAATACGTCCACACAACAAACAGATACACACACGCATCAATACTCTGGTCAATACGTCCAGACTTCAAACAGATACACACACGCATCAATACTCTGGCCAATACGTCCACACTACAAACAGATACACACAGGCATCAATGCTCTAGTCAATACGTCCACACTACAAACAGATAGACACACGCATCAATAATACTCTGGTCAATACGTCCACACTATAAACAGATACACACAGGCATCAATGCTCTAGTCAATACACCCACACTACAAACAGATACACACACGCATCAATACTCTGGTCAATACGTCCACACTACAAACAGATACACACAGGCATCAATGCTCTAGTCAATACGTCCACACTACAAACAGATACACACAGGCATCAATGCTCTAGTCAATACGTCCCGATATAGCCAAAGTTCTAAGATCTGAGATGGAAGGGAACGTGCCTTTACTACCCACTCCACCCCTCAACCGCCTCCGCCGAACAATATCTCCACATTATTGTAATGTGTATTGTTGACTTTGCGTCTGTTTTCCTATTCATCATATTTTGTTTCTACTGTTGATGTCTAATCCGAATAATTTACTTATGTTGTAGACTGTCTGACATTGCATAATGTTTTCTATGTTACTTTTCAGTAGTTTTGAAAATAATTATTATAATTTTGGGTCTTACTCCCTCCAATGTTATAATTGCATCGCATGCCTTATTTTGATAGTATTAGCGCCACACTTTCACTGTAATGTGCGCCTTCTTCACTGTCCCCTGAGGACTGCAGCATGTACCTCGTGGTCAGTGGCATCTTCTCAGCTGTTTTCCACCTTGCTTCATCCAGTTCCAGGATATTAAACTGGTAGTTTCTCTTCACGATTTTCACCTCAACCTCTTCACCTGATTGTACATTGTACTAACATGGCAGCTACCAAATTTACTCGATGTACTGTGGGAAAACAGTTCAGTGAACCGCGTTGATTCCCTGCGGATTTCCTTGAATCTCTTCATTGGCTGTCTTGATAGATAAATTCATCTGTCTTGAATGATTCATTTGTATTGGGTTTTTTTCATTGACTTGTCCACATTTATTTACGTTTTTGTGACATACAATTTCCACCGAATTAGAGGGTCGATCCCCATACACAACCTTCCTTCGTCCGCTCTTACGTCATTCTTGGCCTGATAACAGTGGCACTATTCATTGATCCCCATTCAAGTCTCGGCAGAAGTGCCGATTTTGTTCAGTCCATGTTCATTGTTGCTGCTGTACTTCTCCTTCTTCTGCGTTCATTCTCAATCTCCCGCTACCAAGCCCTGAACGTTCTCAATCTCCCACTACCAAGCCCTGAACGTTCTCAATCTCCCGCTACCAAGCCCTGAACGTTCTCAATCTCCCGCTACCAAGCCCTGAACGTTCTCAATCTCCCGCTACCAAGCCCTGAACGTTCTCAATCTCCCGCTACCAAGCTCTGAACGTTCTCAATCTCCCGCTACCAAGCCCTGAACGTTCTCAATCTCCCACTACCAAGCCCTGAACGTTCTCAATCTCCCGCTACCAAGCCCTGAACGTTCTCAATCTCCCGCTACCAAGCCCTGAACGTTCTCAATCTCCCGCTACCAAGCTCTGAACGTTCTCAATCTCCCGCTACCAAGCCCTGAACGTTCTCAATCTCCCGCTACCAAGCCCCGAACGTTCTCAATCTCCCGCTACCAACCCCTGAACGTTCTCAATCTCCCGCTACCAAGCCCTGAACGTTCTCAATCTCCCGCTACCAAGCCCTGAACGTTCTCAATCTCCCGCTACCAAGCCCTGAACGTTCTCAATCTCCCGCTACCAAGCCCCGAACGTTCTCAATCTCCCGCTACCAAGCCCTGAACGTTCTCAATCTCCCGCTACCAAGCCCTGAACGTTCTCAATCTCCCGCTACCAAGCCCTGAACGTTCTCAATCTCCCGCTACCAAGCCCTGAACGTTCTCAATCTCCCGCTACCAAGCCCCGAACGTTCTCAATCTCCCGCTACCAAGCCCCGAACGTTCTCAATCTCCCGCTACCAAGCCCTGAACGTTCTCAATCTCCCGCTACCAAGCCCTGAACGTTCTCAATCTCCCGCTACCAAGCCCTGAACGTTCTCAATCTCCCGCTACCAAGCCCTGAACGTTCTCAATCTCCCGCTACCAAGCCCTGAACGTTCTCAATCTCCCGCTACCAAGCCCTGAACGTTCTCAATCTCCCGCTACCAAGCCCTGAACGTTCTCAATCTCCCGCTACCAAGCCCTGAACGTTCTCAATCTCCCGCTACCAAGCCCTGAACGTTCTCAATCTCCCGCTACCAAGCCCTGAACAGGGCTTTGCAAGTAGCAGGATGTAGTCCGGAGAACGGTTATGCGTTGTGTCGCTAGTTTACAGTATGACTGTGATATTTGCACCTTTCGGTCCGACAGATCCGTCTTCGGCAGGGTTGCTGCTGTAATTCGTTAGGTGTCTTCATTTCTGCTGTTCTGTGTCCCCGATAAAGACTTGTTTTCGTAATGTATGTTTCGTTTGTTTGTTTTTTGTTTTTTTTTGGTCATGGTACTGAAGTGATGACTGACCTATATTTATTGAATTTTTTTTCAACGAAATATACAGTAACATTATTAGGACGAAATTCATGCTTAGAAGTATACTGGAAAAATCTAATCTCACAATATCCAGTCAAAGACTATGTTAGAGCAGCCGCAGACAAGGAATTAAACCACTGTACATAAATTATGTTAAAATCATGGGAAAAGGAGCCAAAAAAGAAATGTTATAGTCGGCACATGCAGAGCGGACGATTTGACAGCTGATCAGAAATGAAACTATAATGAAAGGGTAGAATGGATCCATACTGGAGAGAAAATGACAGACAACAGACGATTGATCAACAATCTGCTAGGAAAATATAGAGAATGATGCGATTACAAAGCAAAACTTGAGATTGCGGGTCTGTTGGATATGTTTATTTACGAGGTGTGTTCAAAAAGTATCCGATTTTTGAGCCGGAAAAATACAATTATTCACCTGGAGGTTCGAAACCCTAGTCCCCTTCAACGTACTCTCATTGGGATTCCACACACAACTCCCAGCTGTCCCTGGGACTCCACACACAACTCCCAGCTGTCCCTGGGACTCCACATACTTCTCCCAGCTGTCCCTGGGACTCCACACACTTCTCCCAGCTGTCCCTGGGACTCAACACACTTCTCCCAGCTGTCCCTGGGACTCCACACACTTCTCCCAGCTATCCCTGGGACTCCACGCACTTCTCCCAGCTGTCCCTGGGACTCCACGCACTTCTCCCAGCTGTCCCTGGGACTCCACACACTTCTCCCAACTGTCCCTGGGAGTCCACACACTTCTCCCAGCTGTCCCTGGGACTCCACGCACTTCTCCCAACTGTCCCTGGGACTCCACACACTTCTCCCAACTGTCCCTGGGACTCTACACACTTCTCCCAGCTGTCCCTGGGACTCCACACACTTCTCCCAACTGTCCCTGGGACTCCACACACTTCTCCCAACTGTCCCTGGGACTCCACACACTTCTCCCAGCTGTCCCTGGGACTCCACGCACTTCTCCCAACTGTCCCTGGGACTCCACACACTTCTCCCAGCTGTCCCTGGTACTCCATACACTTCTCCCAACTGTCCCTGGTACTCCACACACTTCTCCCAACTGTCCCTGGGACTCCACACACTTCTCCCAGCTGTCCCTGGTACTCCATACACTTCTCCCAGCTGTCCCTGGTACTCCACACACTTCTCCCAGCTGTCCTTGCGATTCCACGCACTTCTCTGAGCTGTCCTTGCGATTCCACGCACTTCTCTGAGCTGTCCTTGCGACTCCACACTCCTCCCAGCGATCCTGACATTGTTGGAAGCATTTCAGGAAGGCTTCTTTGGAAATGGAGCATAGGTCGGTCGTGGCATTCCGCATGATGTCTTCTCGGGACTCAGATTAGAACCCTTTAAGGGGAATTTCCAGTTGCGGCTAGAATAATGTGAGTTAAATATTCCTGATATGAATCTTCATCTTAAGTGATCTAGACTCCTTGGTAGGTGAAAATGTCAACTGTTTGCAATATCTCTCCATGTAACTGAATAATTGCAGGGGTTTTGGTGAAATTCATGACCTTTGTCTTGGGAGCATTGATTTGAAGTCATATCTGTTCTGATAGGCAGTATAGTCTATCCAAATTGTTGGAGTGATTCTCAAGCGGGTCAGGTCATCTGCAATAACAAAATCCTCTAGAATCGTGCATTCTATTAATTGTTTCCTAAAAATGTTCAGCTGGGGCATAGTTTTTTATAACCCAATCCATAGCTAAACCTGAAAGCAGAGTTAACAATGCAGCCTTGTTTCACTCCAGTTTCTATGCGAAACCAATCAGTTTTACCTGTAGTGGACAAAACACAGGATTGTGAATCGCGGTAAAGAGCTGCAATGCTTTTTTATGTATTTTGGTGAGACAGCCGTAGCTTGAAAGTATTTTCCAAAGTGTCGGTCGATGTAAACTATCAAAAGCTTTTTGAAAATCAATAAAGTTAATGGTAAGTGGGGACAGCACTTCAACGGGTTCTTCAATAATTGTTCTCTTGCTGAAAATGTGGTCGACATAAAATCTCTTGTGTGTATGTGTGTGGGCTCGTGCGTGCGGTCGTGCGCGTATGTGCTTTCCTGTCTGTCTGTATGTAAGTATGTATGACTGTGTGTGTTCTAAAAACCCTACTCCTCTGATCAATAACCTGTGTGTTTGTGTGTGTGTGAGTGTGTATGTATGTGTTCGTGTGTTTTTTGCATATCTGTGTGTCTGTATGTGTGTCTGTCTGTATGTGTGTGTGTCTGTCTGTGTGTGTGTGTCTGCCTGTGCATGTCTATCTGTATGCGTCTGCATGTATGATTCATGCGTGTATATGTATTCGTGTATATGTGTGAATATATATATATATATATAAGAGAGAGAGATTGGTGACCATCATCATGTAGCATTTCCTTTATAGAACGTCGCTCCCATCACAGTCTGCCTGAAAGAAACTCGTTGCCCTGCCAAAACTCCAGCCTCCGCTACAGTCATACCTAGGCATTCCTGGATATCTTGGTGCCATTGTCTTCTTGGTCTACCTCTTCCTCTTTTGTCTGGCACCATACCTTCCATCACCGTTCTCTCAAGACCGAAGTGTCTCATGATGTGACCAAAGTATTTGCATTTTCTAGTCAAAATAGAATTGATAAACCAAATATTCTCGATGTTCAACTCTTGCCCAATGTCTACATTTGTTTCCCTCTCTGTCCAGGGTATTCTGAGGATCTTTCTGTAACATTTTAACTCGAAGGATGCGATTCTTTGTCTGGAAGTTTTGGTAATCGTCCATGATTTGCAGTCATAAGCTGCCAGAGGAAAAACACAGGCTCTCAAGACTTTTACTTTTACTGTTTTGTTGTTGCTCTGCCATAATTTAAAAACAAACCTAATGTTTGCCCAGATACTCGGACATCGGCTTGTTGATCTTGGTATAATGTTTTAATGAAATAAATAATATGCACAGGAAACCCCATTTCCTTCATGCATGATTGATGACCATTGCATATTATTTCTCACTATAATCCAAGTACAGCGCACATCCCATTATTAAGACAAAACCGTCTGGTGGTGTGACCATTATCTTGATGGGCAATGACTTTATATATATAAGAATGAATATCGAAGTATGTCAAGAGAAACGATGAGTATTTTCTGTTATAATTAAAGGTGAAATTGTTTATGTGCCTAGAGAAGAATACTTAAAATAGGTCTCTACTGGATGAATGGAGATTTAGGCAGCTACGTAAAAAGCGTTTCTTTAAAAGCCTCTTTGCCATAGTGATATCGCTGCAAAACCCTTCTGGCATGTTGTTTTTTTTCTGTTATCATAAATTTAATAATAAAGTCTAGCCTGTATAATGCGTGTGAAATGCATGGCTAAGTGGTCTTTAATCCTCAAGCCTAAATCCTTCCAGTGGACATACAGCAATTAGCATAAAAGCCATTTTTTATGAGACAGCATTATTAAGACCAGTTGTCGAGTGGGTCTTTGCATTCTGTGCTTCGAAAGATTTATAAGAGACCACAACGGCTGTTGTAAATTGCGGGCATTGCAACATCGGGCTTTTGTGGACTTTTGTGAACTTGTTTTTAACAACATGCGACATATGTAATGACAAATAACGGACAAATTAACAATATATATCAGAGATCAATCACAGTCGACATTAGATGTGAATTTGATATCTGGTCTAATCTGTAAGATTCTTGGCCTAATTGGTGAAGGTGACACGCCCTTACACAACCCTCTTTCACACCTTATAGGACATGGGTGTTGCCTTTCATTCCTATCAATACTATGCCACACAACTGGCACAAGACATATACTTTCTTACCATGTTTATATCGGAGACATTTTTTCGATGTTATTGAATGTAACAGACGAGGAAAGGTTCACTACCACACTGTGAGTTTTTTTTTAAATTAATTAATTGATCAATGTCCTTCGCGCCTTTTAGGGAATAGAGGTCCATCTTCGGCTGCCATTTCTGTCTCTCTTACGATGAGGTCCAGTGACCGAAATTTATTTTCAGTCTTTTCTCCGAATGTTTTATGGTCAACTTATCTTCCTTTTCCCCTGTGAATTCCGTGTACAGGCCTGTCTGGCCACATGTGATCGCCCTTCCAGTACCGCGTGTCTTATAAACCCTGTTTCCAACTTTTGATCTGTTGCTTCACTGGTTGTTATTGGCTCCTCTCCCACAGGACTTCCGTCCTCACCATGTCTTGCCAGCTTAAACCTATTACAGTTTTATCTGTATTGACTTTGTCGTTCTCCAGGATTCTGTTCTGTGCAGGAGAACTAACTTGACATTGGAATTACACAATCTTAACTTGTTATCAGGTCACACATTTTGAATATCTGGGCTCCAGAATTGACAAAAATGGCGACTGCTGGAAAGAAATTAGAAGAAGACTAGCCATGGCAATGCAGAGACTGAACAGCCTGAAGAAATTATAGCAGGGTACCAACAAAATGATGAAAGTAAATGTCTTGAGAGCCTGTGTTTTTCCTGTGGCAGCTTATGGCTGCGAATCATGGATGATTACCAAAACTTCAGACAAAGAATCGAATCCTTCGAGTCAAAATGTTACAGAAAGATCCTCAGAATACCCTGGACAGAGAAAAAGACAAATGTAGACATTGGGCAAGAGTTGAGCATAGAGAATAATTGGTTTATCAATTCCATTTTGACTAGAAAATGCTAATACTTTGGTCACATCAAGAGACACAGCGGTCTTGAGAGAACGGTGATGGAAGCTATGGTGCCAGGCACAAGAGGAAGGGGTAGACCAAGAAGACGATGGTACCACGATATCTAGGAATGCCTAGGTATGACTGTCACGGATCCTGGAGTTTTGGCAAGGGAACGAGTTTCTTTCAGACAGACTGTGATGTGAAAGACGTTCCATAAAGGACATGTTACATGATGATCTTTCTATTAGTTTGTGTTTCCCTGTGGCACCATATATTATTCAGTAACATGACTGTTCGCGTTGCCTTTCTAATCCTAACCCTTACATCTGTTTCTGTAGCTCCTGAAGGTCCAATGGTGATGCCCAAATGCATATCCACCTCTGACTATTTCTCACCTCAAAGCAGGACTATCTCTTTGCTTCTGATATGCATTGTTGTTGTTCTGCTCTTCATTCGTTCTCAATCTCCCCCTATCAAGCCATGAACAGTGCTTTGCAAGTAACAGAGTGTTGTGTAGAGAACTGAATGTACTCTCTCGTAGTTTATAGCTTGACTGCGTTGTTTGTACCTTTCGGTCTGACACATCCGACTGCAGCAGCCATTATTGTGTACCGGGTTAGCCTTCCATCTTCGATCCCTTCACCTTAGCCGGCCTGCTCTGTTGTAGCCTGTTATCAAAGATCACTGCGTGGAGGTGTAGAAGGGTCTTGGCAGCTCTGGGCCTTGACGCTTGCAGTCTGCTATGGGTCACTGGCCCTGTCGCTTGAAGTCAGCTATGGGTTGCTAGCCCTGACGCTAGCACTCAGCCATGGGTCGCTGGTCCTGACGCTTGAAGTCAGTTAGGGGTCGCTAGCCCTGACGCTAGCACTCAGCCATGGGTCGCTGGCCTTGACGCTTGAAGTCAGTCATGGGTCGCTGACCCTGACGCTAGCACTCAGCCAAGGGTCGCTGGCCTTGACGCTTGAAGTCAGTCATGGGTCGCTGACCGCAACAGCTCATGCACTGCTCATCATCCTGATCCCAGATTTAAACAGCCTTAATTTCTTCATGTTCAAACTACGGGAGCATGTTTCAGCAAGCAATCTTCTTCTTCTTCTTCTTCGTTCGTTCTCAATCTCCCACTACCAAACCCTGAAAGGGTAAGTAGCAGAATGTAGTCCAGAGAACGGAATGCGTTGTGTCATAGTTTACAGCTTGGCTGCGATATTTGCACCTTTCGGTCCAACACATCCGACTTCAGCAAGCATTTTTTGAGTACCGGGTTAGCATTCCCTCTTCGATCCCTTCTCCTTAGCCAGTCTCCCCTGCTGCAGCCTGTTATCCAGGATCACCGCGTGGAGGTGTAGAAGTGTCTTGGTAGCTATGGTTCGCTGGCCCTGACACTAGCAGTCAGCTATGGGTCGCTGACCACTGCAGCTCATGCGCTGCTCAGCATCTTGATCCCCAGCAAGCATTCAACTGTTGTCTAACTTTTACTAGGGTTGTTCTTGTTCATTTGGAATGCCCACAATGAATAGGTTTACTCTTGTGTGTGCCCTGAAAAAGACGTTAAGTGGCGGGTTGCAGCAGCTTTCCTCACACACCGAGCGTGCTGATGAAGGTGGACCGGAGTCCTCCAGGTTGTGCTATGCTTTGCCTCGTTTGCCTGTCACTCACTACTACAGAGATCACGTTGATCCACCCCTTCCTTAGGCAGGCTTCCAAGGAGAACGGTCCGTTTCCACGAAGGGCTGCGAGGAGACGATGTAAGGGTCTTGGCCCGTATATTTTGCCTGGCCTTGACTAACTTATCAGTATGTTGTGCCTGACCAGACGTTAGTCTTCCTTCCCTCCCACTAGTGTAAAAGACATCTATATAACAGAGATATGAATAGAAATAGCAGCACACTGGGAACATGACGTTCATTGTGACCAGCTGTGTGATTTAATTCCTCTGCCGCGTAAAAAGAAGATTGCGTCTAACAGAGACGAGAGACTGTACGCTGCCACACTGTGACCATATTGTTTATGACGGATATCAGTGTGGTCTAAATGGAACCAGAGAGGTGACCCAAATGATAACTGATAACACTCAGTGATGCTACCATGCATACCGATAAATCGGTACTGAACAGTGAAATATCAGGCTGTGGCTTTTATGATAGAGTGAGACAGCAACCTGTTGTTGTGCGGAGTGGGGCATAGAGGGCAGCAACCTCTAGTAGTATCATGTATATCGAAAACCGAGCTGACCCCTGCATACACCGACGGTTCCGTAACAAATACAACACAGAACGGAGGGGCAGGAGCATTCCTGAGCCTACCAAATGGCAGAAAAATAACACTGTCATTCGCTACTAGAAAATACACAAGCAATTTCAGAGCGGAGACAGAGGCACTGAGGGCGGCAGTGGAAGAAATGGTGACAGGTAAAAGGAATGAAAGCCACATAGTCCTGCTTACAGATGCTCTGGCCGTAGTCACAGCACTAAAAAGCCAGAAAAATACTGAACTTAACGAATTAAGAGTAGTACTCTGTCAACTATGCCAGCAGGCCGCACCAAAAAGAGTAGTGGTGCAGTGGGTTCCATCTCACTGCAACATCCAAGGCAACGAGGAGGCAGACAGACTGGCAAAAGAAGGTGCAAAACTACCACAACCTGATACTAGTATGACATACGAAGAGTCAAAACGGCTTATTAGAGCTAGATACATGACCAAATGGGAAACCGAACATACTGGCTACACAAAAAACGATGCCTATTACCAGTTGAACAGAAGAGAGCAGGTCGTGGTCTTCAGACTTCGCACTGGCCACAATAGACTCAGGTACCACCTATTCAACAAATTTAAGATAAGTGGCACCGACGAATGCCCGTGTGGTACCGGCAAAATGACCGCTGAGCATTTGCTGCAAAACTGCCCGACATACGAGGATCAGAGATAGCAGATGTGGCCATCACCAGTGGCAACACAAGACAAGCTCTATGGCAGTGTCGACAGCCTCAGGATGACGGCTGCTTTTTTCGAGAAAATAATGGTTACTGTCTGACTGCGTACGATGAAGAAGAAGAAAACCGAGCTGAGTGGGACGCATTAGGGGACGAAGCAGAAGTGAGAACAGCCAACGAAAGAAGTGAACCGTCAGCATCCAGACGCTTCGCCATTTGCTGAAAGAGTCCTATTTGGGTATTCCCGTAGTAGAGTGAAATCGATTCTCGCGAACATAACAGAACAGATGGTTTAAAAACTATAGGGTTATAAATGATGTGTCATAGAAACTTGAATAGGACAACTGCCACACTGAGCGGACGGCGTGAGAGGTGTCTAGTAGCGTTGTATAAATAATTCGAGTTTTTGTGTAGAAGGCTCTTCAACTCATGCATTTACACACCTCTCCATTCACGTCTGTCAAATGATTGATGGGCATGTAGTAGCCAGAAGGTCTGAAAGAATGCTGTAGGAGTTTACCCCGAAGGTGATACAGGAATAACAGATGAAGTCATCAGTTTTCTCAGGAAGAAGAAGAGAAAGAAGGAAGTAAGAAAAGAAGAAGAAGAAGAGGATCAAAAAGAGAAGAAGAAAGAAGAAGAGGTAAAAGAAGCAGAAGAACGAGGAAGAGGAGGAGGAGAATGAGGAAAAGGATAATAATAGGGAAAAAGAGGAAGAAAAAAAAAATGAACGAATACATAAACAGCAGGTAAAAGATGATCAAAATAAAAGATGAACAAGAAATTTAGAAATTTACAATAACAAGTGTAAGAGAACACTTCCGTTGACTACTATCTTATAGAACACTCCCGTTGACTACTATCTTATAGAACACTCCCGTTGACTACTATCTTATAGAACACTCCCGTTGACTACTATCTTATAGAACACTCCCGTTGACTACTATCTTATAGAACACTCCCGTTGACTACTATCTTATAGAACACTCCCGTTGACTACTATCTTATAGAACACTCCCGTTGACTACTATCTTATAGAACACTCCCGTTGACTACTATCTTATAGAACACTCCCGTTGACTACTATCTTATAGAACACTCCCGTTGACTACTATCTTATAGAACACTCCCGTTGACTACTATCTTATAGAACACTCCCGTTGACTACTATCTTATAGAACACTCCCGTTGACTACTATCTTATAGAACACTCCCGTTGACTACTATCTTATAGAACACTCCCGTTGACTACTATCTTATAGGACACTCCCGTTGACTACTATCTTATAGAACACTCCCGTTGACTACTATCTTATAGAACACTTCCGTTGACTACTATCTTATAGAACGCTCCCGTTGACTACTATCTTATAGAACACTCCCGTTGACTACTATCTTATAGAACACTCCCGTTGACTACTATCTTATAGAACGCTCCCGTTGACTACTATCTTATAGAACACTCCCGTTGACTACTGTTTTATAGAACACTCCCGTTGACTACTATCTTATAGAACACACCCGTTGACTACTTTCTTATAGAACACTCCCGTTGACTACTATCTTATAGAACACTCCCGTTGACTACTATCTTATAGAACACTCCCGTTGACTACTATCTTATAGAACACTCCCGTTGACTACTATCGTATAGAACACTCCCGTTGACTACTATCTTATAGAACACTCCCGTTGACTACTATCTTATAGAACACTCCCGTTGACTACTATCTTATAGAACACTCCCGTTGACTACTATCTTATAGAACACTCCCGTTTACCCCTATCTTATAGAACACTCCCGTTGACTACTATCTTATAGAACACTCCCGTTGACTACTATCTTATAGAACACTCCCGTTGACTACTATCTTATAGAACACTCCCGTTGACTACTATCTTATAGAACACTCCCGTTGACTACTATCTTATAGAACACTCCCGTTGACTACTATCTTATAGAACACTCCCGTTGACTACTATCTTATAGAACACTCCCGTTGACTACTATTTTATGGAACACTCCCTTTGACTACTATCTTATAGAACACCCCCGTTGACTACTATCTTATAGAACACTCCCGTTGACTACTATCTTATAGAACACTCTCTTATTTATCCTCTACACTGCTCACTGTAACAAGGACACTCCGTTGACTACTTCCTTATAGAACACTCCCGTTGACTACTCTCTTATAAAACACTCCCGTTGACTACTCCCTTACAGAACACTCCCGTTGACTACTATCTTATAGATCACTCCCGTTGACTACTATCTTATAGAACGCTCCAGTTTACTACTATCTTATAGAACACTCCCGTTGACTACTATCTTATAGAACACTTCCGTTGACTACTATCTTATAGAACGCTCCCGTTGACTACTATCTTATAGAACACTCCCGTTGACTACTATCTTATAGAACGCTCCCGTTGACTACTATCTTATAGAACACTCCCGTTGACTACTATCTTATAGAACACTCCCGTTGACTACTATCTTATAGAACGCTCCCGTTGACTACTATCTTATAGAACACTCCCGTTGACTACTGTTTTATAGAACACTCCCGTTGACTACTATCTTATAGAACACACCCGTTGACTACTTTCTTATAGAACACTCCCGTTGACTACTATCTTATAGAACACTCCCGTTGACTACTATCTTATAGAACACTCCCGTTGACTACTATCTTATAGAACACTCCCGTTGACTACTATCGTATAGAACACTCCCGTTGACTACTATCTTATAGAACACTCCCGTTGACTACTATCTTATAGAACACTCCCGTTGACTACTATCTTATAGAACACTCCCGTTGACTACTATCTTATAGAACACTCCCGTTTACCCCTATCTTATAGAACACTCCCGTTGACTACTATCTTATAGAACACTCCCGTTGACTACTATCTTATAGAACACTCCCGTTGACTACTATCTTATAGAACACTCCCGTTGACTACTATCTTATAGAACACTCCCGTTGACTACTATCTTATAGAACACTCCCGTTGACTACTATCTTATAGAACACTCCCGTTGACTACTATCTTATAGAACACTCCCGTTGACTACTATTTTATGGAACACTCCCTTTGACTACTATCTTATAGAACACCCCCGTTGACTACTGTCTTATAGAACACTCCCGTTGACTACTATCTTATAGAACACTCTCTTATTTATCCTCTACACTGCTCACTGTAACAAGGACACTCCGTTGACTACTTCCTTATAGAACACTCCCGTTGACTACTCTCTTATAAAACACTCCCGTTGACTACTCCCTTATAGAACACTCCCGTTGACTACTATCTTATAGATCATTCCCGTTGACTACTACCTTATAGAACACTCTCTTATTTATCCTCTACACTGCTCACTGTAACAAGGACACTCCGTTGACTACTTCCTTATAGAACACTCCCGTTGACTACTCTCTTATAGAACACTCTTGCTGCTTACTTCCGTGTAGAAAACTCCCATATTTTACCCGACTACTTCCCTCCCTATAACGAGGCTAACAACAACACTCTCGCTGCCTACTCCATTATAAAACTCTCGCATGTTCTACCCTCATCCCGACCTCAATATTTGCTGACATCTTGAACCCATTAGCACACACACGATCAGGATAAGCCCAAGTCAGTAGATGTACTTACCTTCCCTGTACTCAAAAACAGTTCTCGGCTGCTTATACGATATACGTGGGCGTTGTGTATTTCTGATTTATATCTTTCTGTTCTTAACAAGCTTCCGCTGCTTTTATCATAAGCAACGCTCTGTTGTGGTGAGTACTACTGTATTAAGTTGCCAGCTCCTAGCACAACCTTCATTACTCGATTTTTGCATATTAAGTATTAACGTGGACTGGTTATATTCTTAGCTCTTCGTAATGAGCCACAGTACCAACATAATAACGTACATACATACATACATACAATACTCTCCTACAATTTGTTAAGTTCCATACCGTTTTCTTAAATCGACGATCATCTGATTTCGAAAAATTGCAATTTTGGATGGCCTTCTACAATAGCATACGTGAAGTCCGTTTGCGTGAACTTCTATTTCTCCTAATTTAACCAACTTTCCTCATAGTCTAGAGAGGTGAAATTATGTATACAGTCTCTAGTAATACGACCAGTTAATCTACCAAATTTTGATAGAACATGGACAGATCATTCAAAAGCAGTAATCGAAAAACGTAGCCTTTTTAAAATTATATTTACTTGCATCGACAGAGACATTGGCAACTTCCAGATCGCTTTCATTACAGCCATTCAATGGGAATCCCGATCAGCAGTCAGTCTACCCGATTGCTCCATGTTCATGATTAATGTGTCCTTGATATGTTGTGTTCTTCGACGCCTTGGTCGGCCTCCGCCTCCTCTGTCCTTCAGAGCTGCTCTTACCAGTCCGTCATGGTGCTATTTGTGGCCGAAACCCCTCAGTTTACGAGACATAACGTGGTTTATAAATCAGTTCTCTTCTCTTCAATCTTGCAGGATAACTTTATTTGCTATCTGCTTTGCTCAATGTATTTTGAGGATTCATCTGTAGCATTTTGTCTCGAAAGCTCTAATACTTTCTTAATATTTGTGTGATGGTCCATTTCTCGTATCCGTACTTTGCCTCCTGGAAAACGCATGTTCTGAGGATCTTCAATTTCAATTCTTCGTTAGTATTATGCCACACATTTTGCATACTATTCAGTTTCTGCAACATTATGGACAATCATCTGCTAATTTCCCTTTCATAGTCGCCACCGTTTGTTATCAAAGAGCCAAGGTATTCAAAGTAATCCCCATGTTCTATTTCTTCATTAATAATAGTGATCTTGGGTTGGGATATGTGTATGCCAATGAACATTATCTTAAAAACCACAATAAATTGATAAAAGCGCCAAAGGAACACCAAATCATAAATAATGACTCAAGTAGTTTCGAAAACAACAAGCATATCTTAGTATAAAACAGAAGCATGTACCAAAAACGAACGTTGTTTTTATTTATAAGCTTCCTCGTCGTGTAGTATGTCATATCTAGAACGCAGCTCCCATCACAGCCTGTCTGGAAGAAACTCGATCTGTTGCCAAATATCCAAGCTGCTCCAGAGTCATGCCCAAGCATTCCTTGACATCTTTGTGCCATCTCCTTCTTGGTCTGCCTCTGCCTCTCTTGCCCGGCACCATACCTTCCATTACCGTTCTTTCAAGATTGTTGTCTTTTGTTGTGGCAAAAGTTTTCCAATGTTCTGTTCATGATGGACTTTATGTACCAGTTCCAATATATGCCAACTCTTGTTGAATGTCTCAATTCTCTTTGTTCAGTTCAAGGTATTCCAGTGACCTTCCTATAACATTTCGGTTCAAAGGACTCGATTCTATTTCTTGAGGTTTGTGCAACTGTCCATGTTTCCCATCCGTAAGTTGGTACGGAAAAAACACAGGTTTTCAAAATGTTCACTTTTGTTTATTTGCTGATATCCTGCTATTATTTCCTCAGGTTGTATAGCGTCTGCATTGCTATTACCAGTCTCCTTCTGATTTCATTTTAGCAGTCGCAACTGTTGTCAAATCTTTTATATTTATTTACTTGTTTCTAGTAGCAATGCATGTCAGAGGAGCAAGAGATAAAATCTTTTAATGTTCAAGGGGCACCGGTTCTAACTTCTACTGAACCTTCTA